>JAUKWC010058273.1:0-38644 GCA_032356245.1 Endocladia muricata | reverse complement strand
TGGTGTTATCTTCTACGTTAATTACTTGTGTGGCCGTTGTACTGTTGCTACATTCGTCGGTGGCCGTCCACGTTCGTGTAATCGTGAATGTATTGGCACATGGTCCATCCGTTCGCGTATCGTCAACCGCTACGATGATGTCACCCGTTAATGTACAGTTGTCTGATACCGTTACAACGGCAGGATCACCCAAGGTGTAGTTTTCACATTCTACCGTGATCTCACCCGGAACATCGGTAATGACTGGATTGGTATTATCTTCTACGTTAATTACTTGCGTCGCAGTTGTACTGTTGCTACATTCATCGGTGGCTGTCCACGTTCGTGTAATCGTGAATGTATTGGCGCACGGTCCGTCCGTTCTTGTATCGTCTACCGCTACGGTGATATCACCTACCAGCGTACAGTTGTCTGATACCGTTACAATGGCAGGATCACCTGCTATATAGTTCTCACATTCTACCGTGATTTCACCCGGCACATTGGTAATAACCGGATTAGTATTATCCTCTACGTTAATTACTTGTGTTGCCGTTATTGTATTACTACATTCATCCGTAGCGGTCCAGGTTCTGGTGATCGTAAATGTATTTGCGCACGGTCCATCCCTTCTTGTATCATCCACGGTGACTATAATGTCACCTGTTAGTGTACAGTTATCTGATACGGTGACGGTATTTTCATCGCCTAAGGTATAGTTCTCACATTCTACCGTCATCTCACCGGGAACATTGGCAATGACTGGCTCGGTATTATCTTCTACATTAATTATTTGCGTCGCAGTTGTGCTGTTACTACATTCATCGGTGGCCGTCCACGTTCGTGTAATCGTGAATGTATTGGCACATTCTCCATCTACTCTCGTGTCCTCTACCATTACGGTGATGTCACCCGTCAGCGTACAATTGTCCGAGGCGGTAACCGTGCTGGCATCCCCCAAGGTGTAATTTTCGCATTCTACGGTCATCTCACCGGGCACATTTATAATGACGGGAGGAATTGTATCAGATACAAAAATTGTTTGTGATACTGTTTCCTGATTACCACAATCGTCGGTGGCCGTCCACGTTCGGATTAATTCATAAGTATTTAGACAAGAGGCGTTTTGAGTAGTTTCCGAAAATACAACGGACACACTATTACCACATTTTTCGGCGACTATTTCGGTCCCAATTGCGGGTGGTGCAGGAATCATATCACATTGTACACTGGTATCTACCGGTTGAGTAATGGTAAATATTGGTGCTAAAGTATCCAGTACAGTTACCGTTTGGGTTTGAGTTATCTCGTTACCACAATCATCCGTCACGGTCCATACTCTGGTAAATGTGCCAGAATTATTACAACCCGACAAGGTAGTTGTATTGTCTGTATACGTAACTACCGGCGCATTTGTACAGGCATCTGCAACGTTGGTTGGGATACCGATAGAACTGGTCGTTGAATCAATCTGACAATCGTTATCAAAATATAGTAGCGTATCTCCGGGAACCGTAAAGGATGGAGGAATGGTATCTGTTATGGTAATAGTTTGTATTCCAGTAGCAGTATTACCACAATTATCAGTAACTGTCCAGAGACGGATTAGATCTCCGGTATTGTTACAACCCGTGGACAGGTTAGAAAGGTCATCGCTGTAAGATGAGGTAATTGTATTTCCACAAGCGTCTGTTACATCCAAAGGAATCCCAGTAGAGGTACTTGTGGTATCCACCAAACAATTTAAATCAAGGTATAAAGTGGTATCGTTGGGAGTAGTAAAAGATGGCGCTAAAGTATCAGCAATTGCGATGCTTTGAATACCCGTTGAACTATTTCCACAACCGTCCATTACGATCCAGGTTCGTAATAGGGTACCCGTAGAGTTGCATCCAGACAGATTACTCAGATCATCTGTGTAGGATGTATTGATGATGCTGCTGCAGTTATCATTAATGGCAGATGGCATTCCCGTAGAAACGGAATTAGTATCCACATTACAAGTTTGATTGAGATACAATGTGGTATCAGCTGGTAATGTAAACGTTGGTACCAGCGTATCTAATACGGTAATAATTTGATTTTGTGTAGTTGTGTTTCCACAATCGTCAGAGACCATCCAGGTTCTGGAAATGAATCCGGTATTATTACAATCATTCAAGGTTGAAAAATCGTCGCTGTAGGATGCGATCAACGTTCCGCTACAAGCATCATTGATGGCCGTTGCCATTCCAATGGAGGTAGTAGTTGTATCAATTGAGCAAGATAAATCTAAATATAAAGTGGTATCTGCGGGTACTGTAAATACAGGTCCCAGGGTATCAACGATTACGATGGACTGCGTCTGAGCGGTCATGTTTCCACAATCATCAGATACCGTCCAGGTTCTCAATATAGTTCCGGAATTATTACAGCCGGTTAGGTTGGTCAGATCGTCACTGTAATTAGCGGTCAGGCTATTAGAACAAGCATCACTGATATTGATTGGCTGGCCGACAGAATTTATGGTAGTATCTACAGAACAAGTATTATCTAAATATAAGGTGGTATCTGCTGGCAATGTGAACGTCGGAGCCAGTGTATCCGCAATGGCAATGGTTTGAATTCCGGTGGCGGAGTTTCCACATTCATCCGAAACCATCCAGGTTCTTACCAGATTTCCCGTTGAGTTACAATTATTAAGACCGGATAAATCATCCGAATAAGTGGTTGTCACGCCCGGAGAACAAGCATCGTTTGTACCGGAAGGTACGCCAGTAGAAGAAGTTGTGGTATCTACCAAACAACTCGAATTTAAATAAAGTATGGTATCATTCGGAATTATAAAAACAGGAGCTAAAGTATCGGTCACACCGATTGATTGAATTCCGGTGGTCGTATTTCCACATTCATCCGAAACGATCCAGGTACGTAATAATACACCCGTATTGTTACAACCAGACAGGCCACTAAAGTCGTCGTTATAATCTACCGTGAAGGTTCCAGAACAGGCATCGGTAATATTGACTGGAGTACCCGTAGAAGTATTCATGGTATCAACGGAACAGGTATTATCTAAAAATAAAGTTGTATCTGCTGGTAAAGTGAAGGATGGTGCGATGGTATCCAACAATGTAATGTTCTGAATATCCGTGCTAACGTTGCCGCATTCATCCGAAACGGACCAGGTTCTTAATAACGTCCCAGTGTTGCTGCATCCGACCGCTAATTGTGAAAAGTCGTCCGAATAATTGACGGTAAACGTATTTCCACAAGCATCAGAAATACTTGAAGGCACTCCAGTTGAGCTGGTCATTGTATCGACCTGGCAGTTATTATCGAGATATAAAGTAACGTCATCAGGTGTAGAGAACGTAGGTGCCAAGGTATCCTGAATAGAAATTGTTTGTGATCCGGTGGCAAAATTTCCACATTCATCAGAAACGGTCCAGGTACGGATAAAGGTTCCGGAGGTGTTACATCCAGTTAGTCCACTCAGATCATCCGAATAGGAAAATGAGGTAGTTCCTCTGCAACCATCATCAACATCGGTGGGCGTCCCCGTAGAGTTGAATGATGTATCAACTAAACAGAATAAATTTAAATAAAGTGTAGTATCTGCTGGTATTGTGAATGATGGAGCAATGGTATCGAGAATAGTTATATTTTGATTTCCCGTAATTTGATTTCCACAATCATCAGCAACAGTCCATGTTCTTACGAAAGTTCCGGTATTGTTACATCCGGTTAAGGTTGACTGGTCATCTGAGTAAGTAATGATTAGTGCTCCCGAACAGTCATCCGCGGCATCGGTGATCATTCCGGTAAAGGTACTAGCCGTATCTGCCGTGCAAGATGCACTTAGATACACGATTGTATCGGCGGGAATGGTAGCCGTTGGAATACTGTTATCTTCGTAAATAATATTGGCCTCCATGGTAGCTGAGTTACCACAATAATCCGTTGCTGTGAAAGTGACCAAAGCCGTTCCGGTAGAACCACAACTATCGGCGAGTTCCGTATAATCATTTGTAATTATAACATCCTGAAGACAGCTATCAGTAACCATTGCACCTCCATTGTTATTTAACCACGAATTGATCGCGTTACTCACATCAAGTGCGCTGTTACATTCCAGAATTAAGTCAGTAGCAGGATCTTCCCAAACTGGCGCGATGGTGTCCCGATGAGGATATAAAAGTGTATCGATTGCAAAACAGGCATTACGGGTTACGGTAAGAAATACGGTGTCAATACCACAAGTATCGAAGACGACCGCATGAGGTCCTATTCCACTAATAGTATCCGGTGTTGCATTGCTTCCAAAGTCCCAGAAATACTCCGCATCCGGGCCATTATTAGCTGCCACGAAAGTAGCCGTATCGCTTGGACAACCAATAGGATCGGTAACAATGATGGGCGTTGTTCCACACTCCGGATCTTCACAATCTGTTAAACCGTTCTGATTGTCATCTATACCATTATCACAAATTTCCTGACAAGGAATAAGATTCAGATCGTAACAGCAATAAGCAGATGCACCACAATTACTTAGGGTAGAAACACAAATCCGGTAGCGTCCAGAATCAGCATTGGATGGATCAATTACAATTGAAGAAGTACTATCTCCGCTAACAATGTTAAATCCATCCGGAAGACGCCAGTCAAAGCCGGTTGCATCCGGTAGAGAATCAATCGTAAACCGAATCGAATTATTGGTAGCACAAGTAGTAAATCCAACTGTATCCGGAGATGTAAAGTTACAAGAGAAAGGTACCGAATTACCTACCACTACCTCGGTAGGTATTGTTTCACAATTACCATTATCGTTACGGGCATAAATAAAGTAAAATCCTGAGGTGAGACCTGTAAACGTGCCACTACTCTGCCAGGTACCAAAGCGACCAAGTTTGTATTCGGGTGTTCCTACCCCACCGGAAACCTGAACGGTAATTGATCCGTCGGAAGCATTACAGACGGACGGTTCAACGATGGTATCCACACTAATTACTAAAGCATCAGGTTGTGTCACGGTAACAGAAGTGACCACCTCACAAGAATAACTATCGGTAACTGAGACATCATAAGTACCCGCTACCAAATTATCAGCCGTATTGCCGCTAGCGGCAATAGGTCCGGTATTCCGGTTACTCCATTGATAATTATAAGTGCCTATTCCACCGGAAGCATTGACGGTAGCTTGTCCGTCATTTTCTCCAAAACAAGAAACCGGACTTGAAACAATTGCCGAAGCGATTAATAGTGGTGGATCATTTAAAGTAATACTTCCAGTTTCACTACATCCGTTTGCATCCGTAGCCGTAACGGTGTAAGTACCGGCACTTAAAGAATCTGCAATGGCACTGTTGTCACCGTTACTCCATTGGTAGGTAAATCCTCCGGCTCCACCAGTAGCATTGGCACGGGCAGAACCACTATTTTCTCCGGCACAGTCGATCGCCTCTCCGTCAAAATTAGACGTTACTGAAGTGGCAACTATCGTTGCTGGTGGTTGTGTTAGAGTAATGCTATCCGTAGCAGAACATCCCAGGTTATCGGTAACGGTCACCATATAAGTTCCAGCTGATAAATTTCTAATTGTATCGGTAGTTTGTGTATTACTCCAGGCTATGTTTAGTGGAGCTACGCCGCCAGAAATATTGACATACGCTACTCCATCGTTCTCACCATTACAAGTAACATTGTTGAAGGCAATAGCTTCAATATCCAAGGTACCTTCAACAAAAATAGTTTGCTGCTGAGACGAGGTATTTCCACAATTATCCGTAGCCGTCCAAACGCGTTCAATCTCATAGGCACATCCCGTAGAAGTTGTAGTTTCCATAAAAGTAACTACAGGATCGGGATCACAATTATCTTCAGAATTGATACAACGCGGGAAGACTTCTACCTCGGCGATATTCATCAGATCGCTATTCTGCAATTGAATTCTTACATATCTTCCGCTTACTGCTACCGGAATATTGGTCGGAAACTGAGCCTCGGTTCCTTCAAAGTAACTCTGTACTTTCGGGTCAGATAAGGTAGTAGCCAAATCCGTAGACGTAAAAGGTTTCTTAGAGATATGGATATAATAATCATCCGTTCTGGACTGACAGCAGCTGGTCCGGTTGAATACGTGAATAGAGTCTAACTGGTAAACTGCCAGTAGATCTACTTCCCACCAGGGTTCGTTCTCACTGGTGGTAAAATTGGTGTTGTCGTAATCTCCATCCACTACCCTGCTGGCCACCTGCCCCTGATCTACACTGGACTGTCTGGCCGGTTTATTTAAGGCAATATTTGTTACATTGGCACCACAGTTTAACAATGGTGGCTCCGGTACCGCAGCGGGTGCTACGGTAATATTTTGAGGAATACCGATCAAAGTGGGACCAGTGGTATCTACCACCGTTATATTTTGAGTTTCGACAAATATATTTCCACAATAGTCCGTGGTATTCCAGGTACGTACTATGTTATAAGATTGATCATCACAACTGCCATTGTCCGTCTGTGAGCTGGTTTCTGTAAAGGTTGATTGTACAATACATCCTGTAACGGCCAGTTCGGCTACGGCGACCAGATTACTACCCTGTACATTTGATAGCGCACGAAGCTGAATGTATCTTCCGGTTATTTTTGGGAAGCTAACTGATTCGGAAGCTGTACCAGAAGTCCACGTTCCCGTGGCGACCGGGCTTCCCCAATTTGTTCCATCGGAACTGACATAAAATTCGTAGTCGGCAATTCGTCCCTGCTCACTATCCTGACGGGGTACGTAAGTAAATCCAGATATTTCTTCAATCTGTCCGAGATCAATTTGAATCGCATGCGGTAAAGGATCTGGAACTGCTCCCGTACAACAACACTGAAATGATACGGCATCAATATCTAAATCACCAGAACCATTACTAGTGAATCTGATAAAACGTGTATCGTATTCTGCGGTAATATCATAATCATAGAAAATAGTATCATTAGTAGAAAATGGATTGTCTGCTCGATTTCGATAATTTACTCCATCACCTGATTCTGCAATTCTCAGCGTTGGAGTACGACTAGTAGTCGGGTTTCGACGAAGCCTAATACTATAAGGAGTTCCGGCTATAATGGTCTCACCCAAGTCAATAACCAGCGATTGTCCCTGAGTACTCAGTCTAGCAAAGTTGCCGTCCGGCGCACCGCTAACTGCATTGGGATTAGCTACTCCATTATTAGCGGTACCACTTACGGCATAAGCAACACCACAAGATGTCGGATCACTACTATTGGTCAGCCAATAGGTATTCCGATCACCATCAATAGCTTCCTTTCCACCAAAATTCGGTCCCTGTTGAGAATCAACAGATCGGCTGGTCCAAGTGTAATTGGGTAGGAGTCCCTCTTGAAAGCAACTATCCTGAATAGCCGATTCAAAAACAAACTCACAACTTATGGTGGTATCTGGTCCAATCAAATCTCTGATAGGACTATTGGGTGTCTGAACGGGGAAGGTAACCTCCGCTTCTAATCTTGCTCCATTATTGGTAGCCGTTCCAACGTTGCGAATAAAAGTCGGATTTGCCAGATCATTGATGACCGCATTAAAGGTAAATAAGATAGCATCATTTGGTAGAATAACACTTCCGTGGCGATATCCCAGTTCGTCCAGTGGGAAACTGGAATACGGAGAAGGGTCATCTGCCAGAATAGTAATATCATTACCAATGATTGCTCTGGTAGAACCATCAATATAGGTTAGCGCATCCGGTAAAGTATCCAGGAGGGTTAGTGTTCCGACTGATAATGGAAGTGCTCCCGTATTTCTGATCATAAGAGTATAAATCACTTCATCACATTCATCAAACAAGCCATTACCGTTAATGTCTTTAGAAAGATCCGCACATTTAGAGATAGAGAATGGAATACCATTGGGTAATCCTGTTCCTAAATCTATTGCTGGTGCTCCAAGACTCGCCGTAGCGGGGTCCTGTCCCCAAGCACCGGCAATAAATGCGTCCGAATTATCACAAACCCAAATCCGGGTACCCGTCTGATCGGTATCATTATTATCGTATAATTTTATCTGTCCTAATTCGGGAATCACAAAGTCTTCGTCGTAAGGAGTACCAAATGCGTCTACAAAATTACCTCCATCGCCATCGTGATCAACACAAATCCGAATATTTCCGCTACTGGTACTTCCTTCCGGATAATCTGCGGTAATCCATATAGGAGCCGAATTTTCTAAGGTAGACTGTACATCGCAAGCAACTACATTTATTTCGGCCAGCGATGTCACAGGGAGACCTTCAACTTCTGAGTTGGCTACCAAGCGAATATAGCGGCCACTTTTTTCTGTAAATATCACCTTTTTAAGGACTGGAGACCGATCAAGCTGTCCGGAAACAACGGGTGTTCCCCAATCTGAAAGATCATCTGTAACGTAAAAATCATAGTCTCTAATACTACCATCAGCGACCGTACCATTATTAATTTCCAGTGCCCAGTTTCGTAGCGATCCTCCAACCCGAGTGTCCGGCTCAGTGATGCTGAGGGTCCAGACTCCGTTCATTTCTTCTCCCAGAAAATTTGCGAGTGGCGTAGCTCCCTGATAAGCACCACCACCTGTAGGTGGACAAGGAAAACGAGATATGGCGTCGTCATCTACCGTAAAATTAATGTTATCTGTATTGTTTAAACAGGATTGATTAAAGATCGTGACGGTAGTACCACTGGGGCTGGTAAGTTCTATCAATAATTCCTGAATATCAGGATGAGTAATTCTGAGGCCTGCCAGATTCAGGTCTTCGATGGTTCCGTTATCGGTAACATTTAAAGTAGAGGTGACCGTTCTCGGTCCGCTATCAGGAATTGTTAAATTATTTCCTTGAGAATAAGTCTGGTAAACCCCCTGAGGGTTTAACAATAGTTGAGATAGATTGTAGGAAGCTCCCAGGTCAATCTGTATTTCGTGGGGATGAGTTTGTGCAGGAGAAGGTGTAGACTGTGAATACCACGAAGTAGACAAGTCACCATCAAAAGCATTGGCGCCACCAAGGGCAGCACTTTCTTGGCTACTGACCGAGACTAGTGACCATCCCGACTGCGGAACGATCGTTGCATTTTCGCAGTACGTTGGATCCTGACCGGGAGCGAATCCCGCAATGGTAATTTGGGAAGTTAACTGATCGGCGGGAATAAGAGCATACCCCCAGTCTTTTCCTGCGTTATTAGCAGTACTATTATCTGCACCAGAATCAACCGTTGCAATTGCGTAATAAGTTTCCCCGTTTTCTGAATAAGTTTTAATACCAGTATTAGCAGGAACAGTTATGGTAGCTGTCTGATTGGAAGGAACATTTATTTGATTTGTTCCTGATAGTGTCTCATAAAATACCCGAATCGGACTATTGTTGGGATTGAAAAAATGGATAGCAGTAGGGTGATTTTCAAAATTTCGGGTAAGAGTTGAGCCATTATTAAGCGTAGAAACCGGACTATAGTAGGAATCTGCCCATTGCTCTACGGGCTTTAGAGTGAAAAATCTACTTTCGAAAGCCGCACAAATATCTCCCGTTAAAAGGTGAACCTGAATGGGGTGATTTGCGGTTACCTGATCACCGACATTGATGTTACCATCGATGAGAAAACTTTCTCCTTCTGCTAAAGTTCTGCTTCGCGCTGTTCCATCATCTATATAGTTAACAATTGTTCCATTTTGCTGAGCCATAATTACGGCTCCGGTATATTGAAACATTTGATTAATATCATAATTCTCTCCTACTGGAATTTTGTATTCCAAGCCCCATGATTCTACTGGATATACTTCCAGTGCCCCAGCAAATAAAGTACTCGAACGATCCGCCCAGTTCAGCTTTGTGATGGCCAGGTTACCTCTACTACCAATTTTATCCCCACCATCATAATCCAGTACTTCCTGCATTGTTCTGGAATATACTTTGTTATTCAGTACTACAATTTCAGCAGCGGAAAGGAAGTCGTCGGCGTCGTTAGGCGCAGCACCATTATCTGGATTTCCGTCTCCCCAAATTTCGGTGGTAGATTGAATTGGGAAACTCAAGTTTGGCTCGTATCCATCTTCCCAGTGATCATAGTGCACCACCGTTCCACCTTCTACGATACCAATTGAAACATAGAGCTGCACCGGATCTATCGGTTCCACAAATAGTATCGGACACACTTCCGGATAGATACTTTGCAGTGCTTGTAATACTTCGTCTTCCGGAGCTGGCAAATAATAAGTTTCAATAAACTGGGCTGCAGTAACGTCCCCGGAGCAGAAACTCAAGGTAGAACCAGTACTTTGAACTCCCTGACCCGCGATCAGAGTAACAGAAGAAGAGACAATACAGGTTTGTCCAACATATCTTAACTCAACCGTATAATTTCCTATTGATAAATTTTCAAACAGATTAGATGATTGCCAACCAGTAACGCCCACCAAACGGAATTCAAAAGCAAATGAATTACCACTACCACCTACCAATATTCCACCGTCGGTACTTGATTCGGCGGTGGGATGAATGATGGTAACGTTAGCGATTGTTGGTGCTTCGGTTACTTCAACCACAACTGATTGAGGTCCGACCGTACAGGTTCCCACTCCATTTCTGACGTAGATAAAATAGGTTCCCGGGGCTAAATCGGTGAAGAAGTTGGAAGCCTGCCAGGTTGTTCCATCCTGACTGTATTCGTAACTACCTATTCCTCCAGTGGCATCGACCCGGATAATTCCGTCATCCGCACCACAATCCTGAGGAGCACTCGAAGTAGTTGTGAAGGTAAGTTCAGGAGGCTCACTGAGTGTGATAGAACGAACGATAAAGCAACCATTTGCGTCTGTGATAGTGACCGTATTTGTACCACTATTGGCATCGGTAATCGACCGGGTTGTTTGTCCACTATTCCAAAGATAGCTATAAGTTCCAGCTCCTCCCGAAGCGTTTGCGGTTACGACTCCATCCCTTCCATCAACACAACTCACATCAAATCCATTGTAATCACTACTTTTAGTAATGGTTGCCACAACCGGTTCAGGATTATTGACAGTTACGCTGGTAACTACTTCACAATTATTGGCATCGGTCACGGTAACGAAATAGGTATTGGCCGCAAGGTTTACTAAGCTGTCGCTAAGAGAAAAATTGCTCCAGCGATAAGAGTAGCCGGAAGCACCACCACTAGCTACCACCTGGACGCTACCATCGGTAGCACCCGGACAGGATACATCTTCTCCGTTATAGTCAGAGGTTACCGAAGCGATAGCAATCAGAGCAGGAGGATCGTTTAGTGTAACAGAAGCGGTAGCACTACAACCGTTTGCATCCGTAGCAGTAACGGTGTAAGTACCCGCTGGAATATCTGTAATTTCCTGGGTATTTTCTGAATTGCTCCATACGTAGGTGTAAGGTGAAACACCAGAAGAAGCATTTGCGATGGCAGCCCCATCACTTCCACCGGTACAGCTGATGTCAAATCCGTTGTTTGAACGGCTAACCGTCGCGTTCGCAGTAATACCAAACGGATCAGAAATCGTAATGCTCTCGACGACGGTACAACCACTATTATCGGTAACAGTCACCGTATAAGTTCCCGCTGATACATTACTATTTTGACGAGTGGTAGGGCCGTTGCTCCAACTAAAGGAATAGGGATTTCTTCCACCGCTGGCATCCGCAGTGACAATACCATCGGATGCCCCCGGACAAGAAATTGCATTTCCATTATAATTGGAAGTGATACTGGTAGTAGCAGACAATAATTCTGGCTCAACGATTATTTGGGAAAGCTCCGCGGTACATCCCTGATCATCGGTAATGGTTAGTGCATACATTCCCGGAGGTAAGGCATCGATATCTTCAGTTGACTGGGTGTTAGACCAATTGTAGGTATAAGGTGCTGTTCCTCCAATCACGGTAATATCCAGAGCACCATCATTTTCATTAAAGCACGAAACTTCGGTATTCACAACCGTAGCGTAAAGGGAATCCGGCTCTCCAATGGTTACTTGAATAGTGGTATCACAACCATTAAAATCGGTAATGAGTACATCATAGATACCAGCGGGCAATCCGCTCCGGTCTCCGTCGTCATCCGAAATATCCGAAATATTTTCTTCGGAAAGACTCCGGGTATAGTAGGCAAAATTGTCCATTGAACCGCGGAAAGGAAGATAATTACCCGAACTAAATATTACGCTATTAATGGGCGAAAAAGATGAAACATTAAATACACTTTCCCCCGCAGGACCACCAATACCCGCTTCATTATCGACATCCAGGTTATCTGGCATTTTGAGAATGGGGTCAGGATCGTCGCTATTATTATTTGTAATTAATTGTCCATTTACAATGAGTGAAAGCGTTCCATTGTCGAATACAAATCCCACCTGCGTCCACTCATTTGGATTGATAAGGACATTGGGACCGTTATGATACTTCTCGCCCTGGGCCAGTCCAACGTGTAGACTTCTACCCGCTTCTAGAATCAGTGCTATTCCATATTCGTAATTTCCCTGTTCGAAGAGAATTTCACCTCGACTACCGGGTCGTGGATTAATCCACATAGTCACTGCCATTTCCGCCAAATCAGTTTCCATAAAACCGGTATCATCACTATATATCAGACCAGTTTGACCATTAAACTGGAAGGATTCATTTTCGTATCCCGGCGTATAATTTATATTTCCGTAGTTATATTGAAGATGGTGATTGTTTTCGGTTTGGTCATCTGTAGTACCATCAAAAGAATAAAAGGCTTCAATTCCCAAATCATCCCAGGAATAAGTATAGGCGTTTACCCCACCAGTAACATTTACATCAATACTACCGTCACTAGCGCCATAACAACTGGCATCCGTCACCGTAGCATTGGCAGAAATACGATCCGGCTGGGTGACCGTCAATGTATAAACCGCCTGGCAACCATTATTATCGGTAGCGGTAACGTCATAATCTCCCGCTGCAACATTTATTAAGTCCCGTCCGGTCTGTCCGTTACTCCACACATAACTATACGGAGCAAATCCATCCGAAGCGCTGGCTCTAGCGGTACCATCTCCGGAACCAAAACAAGAAACATCTTCTCCCAAATAATCAGAGGTAACCTCTGCCGTTACGTTGATCGGTGTCCCCGTAGGTTCGGTGATGGTAACTGTTTCAGTATCTGTACAACTGTTATTATCACTTACCGTTACCGTATAGGTACCCGCTCCGAGATTGGTCGCAATTTTGGTATTAGCAATTACTTCATTGGCCGAATTTCTCCATTCGTAGCTATATCCGGGAGTTCCTCCGCTTCCATCTGCCTCTGCTTCTCCATTAACAGAGCCAACACAGCTTACGCCAAATCCACTGTAATCTGAATTTACCTGAGTGCTGGCCACCAATGGAGTAGGTTCTGTCACGGTAATAGATGCGACATCGGTACACCCTACTGCGTCCGTAACTGTGAGTGAATAGGTACCGGCAGCAACTCCAAGGAGGTTGCGGGTAGTATCCGACGTACTCCACAAAAAGGTTTCTCCATTATTTCCTCCAGTTATATCAGAAGCAATATCGGCATCAGCATCACCATTACAGGATATATTTTCTCCATTATAGTCTGAAGAAATACTTAATGATAATTGAGGCTGTTCATAAACCGTATAACTTTCCGCAGTCGAACCGTCACAACCATCTGATTGTACAATCAACTGAACATTTTTTATCCCATCTTCGCTGTACACCACATTATGTGGTCCTCTGAAATTGGCAGAATTAGGAGTTGCATTCGCACCAAAATTCCAGGTATAAATGGCTCCGGGAATATCGACGGCATCAAAAACTACGGTGTTGTTTTCGCAGTCGGCTGATGGCAATACAATTTCTGCATTTGGATTGTTCGGCGGACTAATTATTTCAGTAGTAGAAACCAAACAGGTTCCATTATTATTACGAACATCAACATCGTAACTACCAGAGGCGAGCGGTCCGAAGAAAGGGCTTAAACTCCAGGCTCCCCCGTTGATACGATATTCAAAATTTCCGGTTCCTCCGGAAGCACTGACATTTAAGGTACCGTCATCTACTCCACAGGCCGTCGTATTACCGACCGCGACATTATCAATAACGGGTAGCAGTGATACGGTAATATCGTCCGTAGCCGTATTTACACAGCCATTAAAATCTGTATAAGTATAGGTGAGGGTATGTGTACCTACTCCGGCAGATGCGGCAGAGAATTCATTTCCGGTTACTCCGGGGCCACTATAGTTTCCGCCCGCCGGACTCCCTGTATTTAAGGTAATTGTCTCGTTTTCGCACACCTGATCATTCGTTAATATAAAATTAACTGCAGGAAGTGCATATACTTCAATCTGATCGGTGGCCGAACTCTCGCAACCGTCTCCGTTGGTAAAAGTGTAGGTGATGATATGAGTACCTACTCCAGCAGCAGACGGATCAAAGTTGGTCCCGGTAACCGCAGTTCCACTGTACGTACCACCAGCGGGTGTTCCACCCGCTAATGTAAGTGATGTTTCTGTAATACAAGCTCCATCATTATTTAAATTTAATGTTACTAGGTCACCAAAATATATTTCAAGTGCCTCCGTAGTCGAATTATTACAGCTACCGTTCTGCAAAGTAAGCTGAATATTTTTATTTCCGCCAGCGGAATAAACTACATCAATTGGATTCGTACTTGTAGTAGTGACAGAGGGAGGTGTAGCGTTGGCTCCAAAATTCCAGACATAAGTTACACCCGATCCCGCATCGGCAGCAGAAAAGGATACCGTAGCACCTTCACAGGCCGCCGCGGGCATATTTATCTGAGCAGTAGAAACCGAAGGATCGCTAAGTATGATATTATTGGATTCTATTAGACACGTTCCGTTGTCATTTCTAACCTCAACGGTATAATCTCCGGAACCTAAAGCAACATAAGCATTACTATTTTGCCAGGGACGACCATTAAGGCTATATTCTAAACTACCACTTCCCCCGGAAGTAACTACGGTAATAGAACCGTCCGCAGTACCACAATCGCTGGGATTGACTACATTAATATCCTCAATTACCGGCTTACTGAATACTTCAATATCATCAGAGGCGGTAGCCTCACAACCATTTACATCAGTAAAGGTATACGTTATCGTATGTACGCCTACTCCGGCTATGGAAGCGTTAAAACTACTTCCGGAAACACCGTTTCCAAAGTAGGTTCCACCGGAAGGACTTCCGTCGGTTAGGAAACTAATATTCTGATCAATACAAAGCAGGCTATTTGAAATATTGAAGGTGACCGCTGGCAGATCGTTTATTTCTACTAGCAGAGTATCCGTAGAAACACAGTTATTTTCGGTAACCGTCAATACGATTTCCCGGCTGGCCACGGAAGAAAATGACACGGTATGTGTTCCGATTCCCACCGCAGTGGCAGGGAGTGCGTTGGCTCCAAAATTCCAGCTGTAGGTAGCTCCCGAACCGGCAGCTACCGCGGAGAAGTCCTGCGGTTCGTTGATACAACCTTTTAGTGCTCCGTTTATACTGGCTACGGGAGCAGCCGGATCTGAAATAACAAAAGGTCCCAGATTACCTCCACAAGAGGTTGTATTATTTGTATAAAAAATATCATAAGTTCCCGGAGCCAGGCCAGTAAAAGTAGTATCGGTGCTTGAAGGTCCGGGAACTAAATTGAAAGTATAGCTATGTGTTGGATCAGCTACGGAAATATTAATTTCTCCGTCATTATTTCCACACGCAGTGACATCAGTAGTAGTTATTACTGGTTCCGCTTGAAACAATACGGTTATAGAATCCTGGCTGGTGCTAATACATCCATTTGGGTCCGAATAGATATAGGTAATAATATGAGTACCTAAACCAGCGATACTGGGATCAAAATTAGTTCCGGAGACTCCAGTACCTGAGAAAGTACCTCCGGCTGGGGATGCACCGTCTAATGAAACGAATGGAACTTCATCACAGATAGTATCGGTAGACTCTTCAAAGGTAACAAGAGGAGTCGTATATATTTCTAAAGTGTCATTCGTCGTTGCATTACAACTTCCACCTTCTACGGTAAGCTGAATATTTTTGATTCCACCCGCCGAATAAACTATTTCGTGGGGGCCAGTGGAGGTAGTGACCAGGGTTGGTGGACTTGCATTGGCGCCAAAAT
This sequence comes from Endocladia muricata, assembly GCA_032356245.1. Taxonomy (NCBI): domain Eukaryota; phylum Rhodophyta; class Florideophyceae; order Gigartinales; family Endocladiaceae; genus Endocladia; species Endocladia muricata. Next base: position 22,519 of record JAUKWC010058273.1, on the reverse strand, counting down.
TCCAGTTGTAAGATACATTTAGTCCGGCATCAACCGAAGAGAAAATGACGGTATCTCCCTGACAATCTGCTCCAGGCATATTTATTTGAGCAACGGGGCTATCGGGATCAGTTAGCGTCACGGTATTGGATACTAAACAGGTTCCATTGGCATTCTGGACGTCCAGCGTATACTCATCCGCCCGCAGTCCAGTATATATATTATTTGTTTGCCACGAATCACCATTTAAGCTATATTCAAAATTTCCACTTCCTCCAGAAGCGTTTATAGTGATTGTACCATCCAGTCCACCACAATCTGATGGATCATTTATAATAATCGTATCTACAACCGGCGCACTAAATACTTCAATTTCATCCGTTGCCGTATTTGTACAATTATTACTATCCGTAAAAGTGTAGGTGATCGTATGGATACCCACTCCGGCGATGGAAGGATCAAAGTTTGGCGTATTTACGCCCGCGCCAGAAAAATCACCTCCAGATGGAGATTCTCCGGTCAATACAACTGCAGCATCACCAAGACAGAAAATGGAGTCTTGTAAATCCAAGGTTACAGAAGGCGCAGGAAGTATTGTATAATTATCGTTATGGGTATTACTACATCCATTTAAAGTTGTAGTAAGGGTAACACTCGCAGCACCTGACTCATTGTAGGAAACATCGTGTGGCCCAATTCCGGATGCGCTTCCACTGGAAGTGGGACCATTGAATACCCAAGTGTAAGTAGCATTTATCCCCGCATCATCGGCCAGAAATGTAACCACCTCACCCGGACAAACGTCACTAGCAGGCGGAAAATTTGCAACGGGCTGCGGATTAACCGTGATGGTTATCGTTGTTGAATCTGCACAGTCATCGGCACTTGTTGTAACTACCTCGTATATTCCATCCGCACTTGTTGTCGGATTTACGATAATTGGGTTTTGATCAGAAGATACAAATCCATCAGGTCCCGTCCAGCTCCAGGAAGCAGCGTTGGTTCCCGTTTCGTATAAAAAGATAGTATCACCTGCACAGATGGTATCCGGACCATTAGCTACGGCTACTGGTACTTCACAGGAGCTATCTTCGCAATCTGTATCTCCGTCCTGATCGTCGTCAATTCCATTATTACAAATTTCGTCTGGACAAATCGTATAGGTTAGCGCATCAGAGAAATCGATACAGTTGGCAGTAATATTTTTTAGCGTGTCACCGATGGCAGTATTGGTAATGGAGTTATCGTCTTCATAATCTATGGCAAGCACCATGTACTTTCCGGGATTAACATTAAAAAAGGAAGGACCGACATAAGTAGTATCTGTAATGATTCCAACCGAATCTGTTAAAATATAAAGTGTCGTATATAGTGGATCGGTATTATTTCCGGTAGGAGAAAAATTGATATCGGCCGGCGCTACGGCATCGCAAGTAGAAGAAAAATCACAACCATAGGCGTTTACGGGTCCGTTAGGTGTCACACAGGTACAAAAATCATCCGTATCTAAAACTCCGTCCGTATCACAGTCCTGCGCAATAGAGAAGGTAGATATTCCCAGTAAAAGAAATATTAAAAATAATTTAGAAAAATTAAAAAATGGTTTTTTATTGAGGCTACCATAAACAGAAAAACAGCTATACTGAGCGTTTTGCTCAATTAACTGTACTGTAAATTTACACCCTGAAAAGGCTTTATCTAATAAAATTGATAAAAACCTAACGGTAGATTTTCTGTCCATACGATAAAAATTGCGCGAAGTATCATAGTTGCACACAAAACGTAACTCTCTAAAAGTCAGCACTTTATAAAACAACTTCTATTAAAGCGTTCTTATTTTTTAATTTTCACAGAAATTCTGAGATTGATCAAAGAATAAACCAGCATAATAGTGGGGATAATGAAACGTTCAAGGAAATAGGTTTTTTAGGGGGTATAATATCTGATCCGTGTATAAACAGGCAAATATTATACCACTTAGATATTATTTTATCGAATATGTAAAGAAAAGTTAAACGTAATTCTGAGGAGGAGAATTAAGAAATGACAGGATCTGGATTCAAATCTGGTGAGATTCAGATATATTTAATTACTCGAGTTGTCTGTCTGGAAAGGCCAGTTGCGCAAATACTGGAAGAGCGGTTAGAAAATGAATTGTAAATTAGCAGTTTGACTATTAATAGAGTTTATGTATAGAAATTTTCAGATAAAAAATTTATCATCGGAAAATCGTCACATCGCCCCGGTATATTACTTCAAAGCCATCCACAAAAGTGATTTTCATCTGGTAAATATAAACTCCGTTTGTAATAGGATCGCCTTTAAATGAGCCGTCCCAGCCGAGTGATTCGGCGTTAGGCGGAAATTCTTTTCTTTCAAATATGAGCGCTCCCCAACGGTTGAAGACTTGCAGATATTCGATTTCTGAAATTCCATTTCCACCATAAATAGTAAAACGATCATTGAGACCATCTCCATTCGGACTAAAAGCGGATGGGATATAGACTTTTCGTTTTTTATCAACTAAAAGTGATAATACATCCGAATTCTCACAACCATTTTCGTCAATAGCCGTCAGCATTACCTGGGTCGTATTATTTGGCTTTGCAAATGGATTTGGACAATCCACACAGGATAAAAAGCTGGTATCATTCCAGAAAAAGGTATCTACCGGATTGGAGAAAGCACCAAATAACCGCAGACTGTCGCCGAGGAATATCTCTCTGTCCTCGCCTAAACTTACCACAAATTCGTTGGGCTGTTCCAGAGATATATCAGTATTCCAACTACAACCATTGACGTCCTGAATACTCATAGGATAGTTTCCAGCGATCAGCCGGCCAAACTGATTTGAAGTAGCATAGTTGTTATTACCAAAAGAGAAAAGGTACGGCCCTACTCCACCGATCACCGAGTCAACTATGATGGCTCCGTCATCCTCTCCAAAACAGGATGGATTTTCCAAAAAGAAAATAGCATCTGTGGGTCCCCCCGGATCGGGAGAAATCGAAAGGCTCTCTAAAGTGGTACAACCGTTTTCTAAATCAGTTACCAATAAAGTATAGTTTCCCGCTTCGGTAATCTCTCTTTCCAGATCGGTGGTAGTGGTCGTTGATCCGTCAAGTTCGGTCCATTCCAGAGAAAATCGGTTGACCGGAGAAGTGATTTGTATATTTACAGTGGTCGTATTGGTTTCACAATTTAGAAAAGTATTTCCATTAATGGTCACCGCCGGAGATTGCATATTTTCTACTATGGTAACCGATTCGGATTGAGTACAGCCATTAATGGTATTAGTAATCACCAATTGATACGTTCCAGCCGTATTAATGGTTTGTACTAATTCGCTGTTGCCGTCAATTCCTATTCCATTCCAACGAGCCGTAAATGGGACTCCCTGCGACGAATTACTTGCATCCAGTTCGACGGTGGTATTTAAACAGTTTAATTCTCCCGCCTCAGCGATTTCCACTACCGGAAAATCAACGGAAGCATTGACGGTAAAAGATGTGATATTAGTACAACTACTGCCAGCACTGGTGACCGTCAATTGGTAGGTTCCGGCGGCGTTAACTTCAATATTTGCTTCGTTGGTAGCGGTCAATATTTGTCCGTCCACCGTAGACCACTCAAATTCGATATTTCCAGCCGGTTGTGAGTTTTGTCCCGATAAGATGAGGCTACTTCCACCGCCTTCACAGGTCAGCGTGCTACTTCCCGTTTGGGAAATAATATCGGCTACTGGAGTTTCAAAAAATTGAATCGCCACGCCCGTAGATTGTGAGAGGCAACCATCCGTTTGGTCTACCTGGCCGGTTCCATCGTCGTTACCGACAATAGCGGTCAGAAAGTATATTTGACCATACTCAAAAGCAGCATTATAATTTATCTCGGGTTGATTATTCGTTAATAAGACATTACCAATCGTATTGGCATCTCCGTCGTGAATTAAATATTCTACCGCATCGGTAGCATCCAAAAACTGGTTGGCATAGTCGATGATTACGATTTCGTCTCCACAGATTTCTATGGGTGTCTGATCCGTCTCACCCGACGCACTGGCACAGGGACAATCACCCATTCCCTGAAAAATGAACGGCGTACAACCCTGACCATCACTAATGGAAAAACTGTACGCATCATCCCTCGGAATAAGGTCACTGGTGAAAATATTTCCTACTTGTGAAAAAGTAGTACTGCTGTTGACCTGATAGGTCGATGGATCTCCTCCATCCAGGGTAAACTCAATAATATAAGTATTGTTATCATCGCTGCACGTCACCGCCGAACTGGTAACTGCCGGATTATCGTAAATACCTAACACATCAATATCACCTAATCCAATACAATTGTTCGTGTCGGTCACCGACACCCTAATGGTTTCTGGATCCGTAGGATTAAAGGTTTCAATTTGTCCCGTAGCACCATTTGACCATTGGTAACTACTTCCCGGATTTCCAGCATCCAAGGTGATCGTCTCGTCGGAACAGGCAAAAAAGTCACTACCCAATTCTACTACTGGTAATGGATTGACAAATACATTTACACTATCTACCGCAGAACAACCCTCCGCGTTGGTTACCGTTACAAAATAACGATCTGCCTCCGTAGTGGTAATAGTCGGTGTACTTTCTGTGGTAGACCAAAGGAAGGTATTGGTGGTTGAACTATTAGAATTCAGCGTCACCGCATCCTCCGCGCAGATGGTGCGATCAGCTCCTAATGCTGCGGTTGGAATATTGGTTACTGTAATGTTAATCTCAGCGGATTTTTGACAGCCGGAAGTATTGGTGATGGTAACGCGATAAGTTTCGGGAACGGTGACGGTGATTTGCCGGATCGAATCACCCCGGCCGATATCTGACCAATCGTATAAACAGTTCGTACAATTACTATTATTAAAAGCATCCAGGGTTAAGGTTGCTTCCTGACAGATAAGGGTGTCCCGAAGATTTATTTCTAAATTACAGACGGTCTTTACCAGCCAAAAATCATTCAGTCCATTGGTATCATCTGTTTTGTCTCCACTGACCAGAGAATTCGATGCTCCGGCAAGGATATATCCGCCACTTTCGTCCTGAAAAAGATCAAACATTACATCGTTATCCGATCCACCGATTGTTCGATCCCACTGTTTGTTTCCATTTTCGTCCATATAGACCATCCAATAATCCCAACCTCCCTGATTGGCCTCCGATTTGTCTCCTTCTATTCCCGAACCAGAAAACCCACCTAATAAGTAATAACCGGCACTATTTTGCTGGAGACCATAACAATTATCGAGTTCTGCGCCGCCGAAAGTTACGTCCCATTCTTTGTTACCCAAAGCGTCGATTTTTATACCCCACATATCAATACCTCCCCGGCTGTTTTCAGATTTTGAGCCGGAAATATCAGAATCAGATCCGCCCGCCAAGAAAAAACCACCATCAATAGTTTGTTGAAAATCAACCAATTCTTCGACGTTTGAGCCACCATACCGATGCTGCCAGATAATGGAACCATCAAGAGCACTAACCTTTACAAACCACATATCTTTTATGCCTAGTGAGGCACTTGTAATATCATTGCCAATATCAGACTGTGTACTACCGCCGAGTAAAAAATTACCATCGGCTGCTACCTGCACTTCGTTGAGCCGTTCTTCTTCTAGTCCACCCAGTGTTTTATCCCACTCTATGACACCCGTCGCAGAAATTTTTAGGATCCAATAATCAAATTCCCCACGGTTTGCCTCCGATTTATTCCCACTGATACCAGACATAGACATTCCACCCAGCAGATATCCTCCATCAGGAGTTTGGCTGAGAGCGTATAATTCTTCCCTGTCATCACCTCCGTAAGAAGCTTCCCATTCCAGGCCGCCAGTGGCATCCATTTTTACAATCCAATAATCAGTCAGACCCTGACTGGCAGATTGTCTTTGTCCACTAATTCCAGATCCGGAAATTCCTCCTAACAAATATCCTCCATCGCTGGTTTGAATAACACTGTGCGCTTCGTCGAGACCATCTCCACCAAAACGAGCATTCCATTCTTTGTCACCTAGCGCGTTGGTTTTTAAAACCCAGTAATCCCCGATTCCTTCATTAGCCGCTGTTACATCACCATCATTTTCCAAAGAAGAAGAAAATCCAGCGAGAATATAGCCGCCATCGTTTGTTTCTTCGGCACTATTTAATACTTCCCACCTGGACCCACCGTAGCTCCGATCCCATAGTGGCTCAATCTGTGCTAGCACAGTATCACTACTGATCATTACAAAAAAGAGGATCAGTATAGTATAGGAAGAATGAAACGGGAGGTTTTTAAACATAGCAGCTTTTATCGTAATTGAGTAATATTAACGAGCAGTACCTAAGTCAAAGACCAGAAGAGGTATTCCAGTCAAAGATATAAATAACGTTGAATCTAAAAGTAAATTGGGTGATGATATGTGTGTACGTGTACGAATACTGTAAAGGGACAAAGTTGGGGCAGATTTGACCATTTGTATAGGAATCGCAAAGATACGAATTAACCGAAAACAATCCAAGGTATAAGCCGTTTGTATATTGTACATACGGGATTAATGGTAAACCAGACTTTACTTTTCAGGCAAATTACGGACAAATGTATTGTAATAGCTAAAAAAGAAAAGTACTTTTGGTTATATCTGTTTTTTGATCTTTCATTCTAGTAAATAACGCATTTATGAAATTTTCGTTCAAAGCCATGTGGAATAACAAGTGCCCCCGCTGTCGCGAAGGTGACTTATATAAGAAACCCATGCAGATTTCTAAACCTTTGGATATGCATAAGAAGTGTGAAATCTGTAAATTAGACTTTGAACCAGAGCCGGGTTTTTATTTTGGCGCTTTTATGATTTCATATATTATTACCGCTTTTATGTTGCTAATTCCCGCGTTGACCCTGGTTTTTTATTTTGAATGGACGGCGAATCAGGCAATGGCTTTTACCATTTTTCTGGCGGCTTTTACTTATCTGAAAGTGCTGCGTGGATCGCGGGCTCTTTATCTGCATTTGATGATGGCATACGATAAGGATACGCGGGAATCAGATAATTCTGCTTCCAAATATGATAAGAGTATTTTTTAGATAAATTATATCAATCGTTATCTTAAAATAAGGCCTGATCCAATCGGTTTTTAAATTTTTCTTCGAGAATTTCAAGTAACACCTCAACGTGTTCGCCGCGACTAACCTCCCGGTTAATTTTTAGTCGGGTATCGGTAAGAAAATCGGTTTTGATAATTCTGGATGCTTTTTTATAAAATTTCTGTCGGTGAATTTCCGGTGGAATGACCAGATCTTTTCCAGCCAACTGGACAAAGTATTTAAAACTAAGTTTACCATTCATTTCAAATTGCTGAAATCCCGATTCGTTATCTAAAAATAGGATCGGACAATCGCCTTTTAAATTAAAAATAAGACCATACAAGGTATCACCCGGCTCCGGCGGTTTGATGGAAGGATATTTTTCTACCACCAGATTATCGGATAATAAATACTCCTGAGCGGGTGCCAGTTCACCAGTTTTACTATCCTTGACAGGCATCATACGCTCGTAGTATTCCTTTCTGTACCAAATACCCTGGACCGTATATTCGTAAGATTTAGCCGCAAACAATGCTTTATAGAAGTTCAAAACCGGAGTCAGATTAGGACCGAATATTCCCAGTTGAGCGGTATTTCCCGCATCGTTATTGGATAGAAATAATTCTAACTTGGATTGCCAAAAATTATTTTCCCAGGGTTTCAAGCTTTCCCGTATTTCAAGACGGGCGGGCTCCATTTTTATTTTTATCAGGGCCAGTGATAATTCTATTTTTTCGATCCGGGCTTTTAATTGTAAAAAGGTTTCTTTGATTTTATACAGGTCGGTATAGATACGAATACGCTCAGGATCTTTCCAAAATTTTTCTTTTAAGCGTTTTTTCATGCCTTCAAATTGTTCGATCCGGGCCAACAGACGGACGTACGCACGACCACCCATCAGTTGATATATTTTTCGTCGTAAATCACTGGCGAAGTCCGCATCATTGATTTGGTTTAATTCTTCTAACCACAAATCGAAAGCCATCTCATCACTCTCAATTTCAAAATGAATACCATGTTCTTTACTGGCTGACAAGCGGGCTACCGTTTGGTTAGCAAAATCAAAAATATTTATTTCCCGGCTCAATGGGATGATCAATTCTTCCCGGATACTCCGCTGCAAGTAGCGGGCACCATACCGACGGTCGTATCCACGTTCTCCTAAAAATTCAAATAAAGATTCCTCCAGGTCTAATGTTAAATTTCTAAACTTGATACCTTCCCGCTCTTTCAGTTGTGCAATTTCTCTTTTTACAATCCGGGCAATGGTAGTCTGAGACAGTGGACTAAAAGGGGTTATCCGGTCAATCCGATTATACAATTCGGGCCTAAAATGTCGTTGCACCGCAAATTCAAAATGCTGCGCTATTTCTTCTGTGTCGATTTCAGATTTCCAACTGATACGGTGATCCTGTAAATTGGCCGCACCAATATTTGAAGTCATAATAATGATGGTACTACAAAAGTTAACGGTCTTCCCCTGGCTGTCCGTCAATCTTCCTTCGTCCAATATCTGCAATAGTAAATCCTGGAAACCACGGTTTGATTTTTCTATTTCATCAAACAGTAAAACGGAGAAAGGCTCCCTTCTTACCGCTGAGGTCAACAGTCCATCCGCAAAAAAAGAACTTCCCAACAGGCGGGCTACGGCCATCGGATGTGCATACTCACTCATATCAAATCGAATCATCCGGTCTTTCCGGCCAAACATAAATTTGCTTAAAACTTTTGCCAGTTCCGTTTTTCCAACACCCGTTGGGCCTACGAATAAAAAAGAGGCAATTGGTTTTCCGCTAAAACTGAGACTGGTTTTAACAGTAGCCAGCATGTTGAGTACATTATTCACTGCCAGTTCCTGACCGGAAACCTCCTGATTAAAATTATTTTTTATCTCTTCGAGTGGTAACGGAATTTCCGGATCAATCATAAAGAGTGGTAAGCCGGACTCCTGTGAAAATCTTTTTATGACCGCCGCACGGGTAATTTTAGTTATCTCTTCTTTTTCCGTTTCTGCGTCCAGTAGTAAAGATTCTAAAAACCGAATGGGACGGCCGGGCATTCCGGAATACGGAGAAAAGCGGCGACTCAACCGGATGATTTCTTCGATGGCGGATCTTTCTATTTTTAGTTTTTGACGTTTAGCAATGGACTGGACTTTACCGATAATTATTTTTTCCAGATTTTTGGTAGGCTCTTCCAATCGAATAATCTGAAAAAGCGATAAAAAATTAGGGGACTTTAATTCAATGTTGCTCAGTTCTTCGGGGGTGCACTCTGTGAGGATGGAAATTTTGCCCTGACCGAGGTAAGATTGCAGGGCATCGGCCATACTCGTTTCGCTTCCTTCGTACTGACCTACTTCAAATAATTCGGTTAGATTTTGAATAAATAAAAAATCATTAGAAGTAATCAATTGCTGGCAGAGGTAGCCAAAATTTTCCTCCCAGCCCGTATCCTCTGTGAGTTCCCGAATCATCCGGGAGGCGTTGGTTTCCCAGATAATCGAATCGGTATTGGCAGTGTAAAAACTACGAGCCAATTCTAAAATCAAAGCGGATTTTCCGACACCGGATTTTCCGACTAATAAAACATTAGCGTTAAAATCATTTTGTACCGCACGGCTAAGGATATTAAATTCTTTGTCACGGTGCCATGTTTGTTGCTCCGTGATTCGCAGTGGAAAAGCCAGTTTTTTTAACCAATTGACCTCTTTGGCTTCTCCCGCGTCTTCCTGTTCTGCGAGCGAATACACCTTGTACTGCACCTCTTTTTTTAGTAATTCTACTTCCTCAAACCAAATGGCTGCTGCTATTTTCTCTACGGCTTTGAGTTTTTTATCCCGGATAAAAGCGAGTCGAATGACTTCTTCGATTTTCGCTTCCAATTGGTTCGATTCGGCGGCCATCGCTTCTACCCCAAGGCTGGGTACAACGGCCCAAAATCCGTGTGCAGTTTGTTTCCAGTAGTATGAAAAGTCGAGCGAGAAATTTGGATAGGCAATTTTGTCTTTTGATTGTTTGAAGTCCAAAGATATTTCAGCTTTAGAATACATACCGTAATCTGCTTGCTTTACCAGAGACAGATAATCAGAAGTATTAATAAAGACCTTTTGAAATTGTTCGGCATATTTTCCAGCTAGCAATTCCGGTGAGGTACCGATTTGCAGTGCGTTCAGATCACGAATTGGCAGAACCAGCTCGTTACTACCGTGAAATTTTAATTTAAAGGAAAGAAAAGGTATCGTAAAAAGGGCAGACATTTTTTAGAAATGAAAGTAGTATGATTTGGGGAGAGGAACAAACTTTAAGGGAATTTATTCCATTTCGACGATCGTCCCTTTCATGACTCCTTTTACAAAGTCTTCGGTGACGCTGAGTACATCCGCTATCACCGGAATTGAAAACTCTTTCTCTACCATTTTTTTGATCGCCTGGACTTTTTCATTATGACTTCCTTTTTCAATCCCCTGCTCAAGACCTTTCGCCTCTCCTTCCGAATAATAAGCTTCAATTGCATTCATAATTTTTGATTTTGGTTGATCAGGTGTATTTTCCAATAATTTGGTTACCTCCGGTTTACTAATATCGTAATTTTTCATCAGGAATACAAGCATCACTTTCTGATAAATATCATTCTCTACCTCTACCAAAAAGCCAAAATGCTGACGGATATAGGAAGCGTTTTTGTGATATTTAAAAGTCAAAAGACTATTGGTAAGAAAACGTCTACGCAGACTTTTTAGTTTCTTATCGCTTTTTAATTCTTATAAAAAAATCCGGCTAGCACGAGGCCAGCCGGATTTAGTATGTTATTTGAACATTGTGAATACACTTAAATATACACCAAGCATCCTTGATCTACATAGATAGAAACTTAGTACCTTCGGTACTACCCTTCCACCTTATATCCCGGAATACTGTACCGTTCGATAAAAGCTTTCATTTCATCCACCATTTCCGGTGATCCAATAACAATGGTTTCCCGTTGGTGCAATTCGTGGGCATCCTGTTCCATGATTCTTTCGAGATTGGCGTTGATCGCTTTTCCTCCGGCCTGCTCGACGATAAAGGCCAACGGATTACATTCGTATAATAATCTTAATTTACCTTTTGGATACTTACGAGTATTTGGATAAAGGAAAATCCCTCCTTGTAACAAGGTCCGGTGAATATCTGAAACCATTGAACCAATATACCGCATTCGCAGATTCATATCCGAACAGTGGTCAATGTAACGGCGCATCTCTACATCAAACTTTAAATAATAACCTTGATTGACAGAATAATAATTTCCACGGTTAGGAATCTTTATGTCCCGGTGCGACAGGCAAAACTCTCCGATGGTTGGGTCCAGCGTAAAACCATTGACACCCCGTCCGGTGGTGTAGACCAAAATCGTAGAGGTACCGTATAATACGTATCCGGCCGCCACCAGATCGGTTCCTTTTTGTAAAAAATCCTGCAATTCACAAGGGCCCGAAGGTTTACTTTTCCGGCGGTAAATACCAAAGATGGTTCCCACCGAGACGTTGACATCAATATTGGAGCTACCATCGAGCGGATCAAAAACAACAACGTATTTTGCGTCTTTACCATCCACCGAAGGGATCGAAATAAAGTCTTCATTTTCTTCCGATGCGATACCACAACATTCTCCACTGTTTTTTAAACAGTCGATCAGTTTGTCGTTGGCGTACATATCCAATTTCTGAACGGTATCACCGGAGGCATTGGCTTCTCCTTCCGTTCCCAGGATATTGACCAAGCCAGCTTTATTTACTTCGCGGTTGACAATCTTGGCAGCCACACCAATATCCCGCAGCAGGCCCGTTAATTCGCCGGAAGCGAAACTAAAATCTTTTTGCTTTTTGATGATGAATTCATCAAGCGTAACAATTTGGTTCATACTCATAATGAGATGGTATTATTTCCGGCAACTATTGCCAAAAAGGTTTGTTAATTAATAATTTGGTTAGAACTAAATCAAAGTTACAATCTTTCAACTTAATAGTTGGCCTAAACTTCTATTACGATGGACAAACTATAAATATAGGTACCTTTACGTTTTTGATTTAATTTTGATACATAATTTTTAAAAACTCCTCTTTTATCCCGTGCAGCAATTAGCCGTTCTTAATAAATTCTTTTACAAATACCGATGGCGTTTCCTGTTGGGGATTATTTTTGTTTCCCTCAGTAATTATTTCCGGGTGCTGCAGCCACAGATGATTCGTTATGCCCTTGATCTGGTGATTGAGAATATCAGCTTGTATAATTTGACGGAGGGATATGGTTCCCAGGAAGTGCTTTTTGCCCAGTTGGGAACGGTGCTATTGTTTTTTGGTGGACTGGTACTTATTTTGGCGCTGCTGATGGGCATCTTTATGTACTTTATGCGGCAGACGATTATTGTTATGTCCCGGCTCATCGAATACGATTTGCGGAAAGAAATTTTTGCGCATTACGAAAACCTTAATTTAGCTTTCTATAAAAAAAATAATACCGGAGACTTAATGTCGAGAATTACCGAAGATGTCTCCAAGGTACGAATGTATCTCGGTCCTGGTATATTATATGGTATTAATCTAGTCTCCCTTTTCTTTTTTGTCATCTACTCTATGCTATCGGTCAGTCCCATGCTGACTTTCTATTGTTTATTGCCCATGCCCTTTCTTTCCATCTCTATTTACTACGTCAGTAATCTGATCAATAAGAAAAGCGGGATTATACAAAAACAGTTAGCGACGCTCAATAGTACCGCACAGGAAGTATACAGTGGTATTCGGGTAGTAAAATCTTACGTGCAGGAACCGGCGATGCTGCGTCATTTTGGTGCGCAGAGCGATGATTACAAAGATAAAACGATGGATTTGGCGAAAGTAAATGCGATGTTCTTTCCGCTGATGATTCTTCTGGTGGGGGCCAGTACTGTACTTACTGTTTACGTTGGAGGTGTACAGGTAGCAAAAGGAACGGTTACTCCCGGTAACATTGCGGAGTTTGTCATTTACGTAAGTATGCTTACCTGGCCCATTACTGCCCTGGGCTGGATTGCCTCGATCGTGCAGCAGGCGGCGGCTTCACAAAGTAGAATCAACGAGTTTATGGAGGTCGATCCCGCTATTAAAAATACGGTAACTAACCCCGTAGATTTGCGGGGAGAGATAGAATTTAAGGGAGTGGATTTTATTTATCCAGATTCGGGAATCCGCGCCATTAATAATCTGACTTTTAAGTTAAAGGCCGGTCAAAAAATGGCCATTATTGGAAAGACCGGTTCTGGTAAAACAACCATCGCGGATTTATTACTGCGCATGTATGACGTTACCAACGGAAAAATACTGATCGACGGGAAGGATGTCCGGGAGCATGATCTGGCCAACTTGCGTAAAAAAATTGGATACGTTCCACAGGATTTATTTTTATTTTCAGATACCATCGCCGGAAATGTGGCCTTCGGTAAAAGAGCAGCCTCCCGGCCGGAGATTGAAGAATTTACCCGCTACGCTTCTGTCTACGAAGATATTGTCGGACTACCGGAAGGTTTTGATACTATGGTAGGAGAAAGAGGTGTAACCCTTTCGGGGGGACAAAAGCAGCGAATATCTATTGCCCGTGCGCTGATCAAAGAACCAGATATTGTGATTCTCGACGACTGCCTTTCGGCGGTTGATACGACGACGGAGCAGCAAATTTTGGGTTACCTTAATGGAAAATTAAAAGATAAGACCAGTTTGATTATTACGCACCGAATCTATTCTTCGCTGCAATTTGACCATATTGTGGTCATAGAAGATGGACATATTGCCGAGCAGGGCACCCACGAAACGCTGCTGGCTAAAGGTGGATATTACGCACAGGTATTTGAGCAACAGCAACTGGAAGAAGCTTCTAAAAATTAATTATTGTAAAAAGTACACTTTAGTTGGTTGAAAAGTTTTTTAAAAAATTCTTTTACTAAAATTAGGTTTTTTTTTAACAAATTTTCTTTATTGTGGAACAAATAACTACATTTGTAAAACAGAATAGTTAAACTCTATTACTCATAAAAACTTTAAACAGTGGAAAACGAGAGCAATTCAAGAAGATTTGAGAGTGTTTTTTCCAAAAAGGTCCGCGCTGGAAAACGAAGAACTTATTTCTTCGATGTACGTCAGACTAAAGGAGAAGACTATTACTTAACGTTGACCGAAAGCACGAGAAAATTTAACAGCGACGGTTACGAAAGACACAAAATTTTTCTTTACAAAGAAGATTTTAATCGTTTTACGGAAGGATTGCAAGAAGCAGTTGACTACGTAAAAACGGAGTTACTACCCGATTATGATTACGATGAGTACACCCGCAAACACGAAGAGTGGGAAGCAAGTCAGGCAGAAAGTGACGCCGAATATCAAAAAAATAAAGACAATACAGACAGCAGTGACGTAACGGAAGATGTAGCCGAAGACGATATTAGCTGGTAAGAATAACTTTGATCTTAAAATAGGTTTTGGAAAGCAAGTTTCATGTCATAGAAGCTTGCTTTTTTTATTTGCCTTTTTTTATCTTTTTCACCACCATCGGGAAATTTTTCACCATTCCACTACCCCGCTCCGTTCCCCGAATTACCATATTACCAGGCCGTACCCTCGGAGGCTGATTATCATAAAGTTGCAAGTCATTTATCTGTTGATTATAGGGAATCGCTATTTTCATTTTAGCCTTTGCGGTTTCTACCGTTTTGTGATGATCCCGGTCACCACCTTCAAATTTTATCCGGGTCGGTCGGTCCAGCGAGGTGGCATACATCATCTGATCATCCCGACCGACGACCGATAAGGTATATGCGTCCGTGGCCATCCGGTCTTTAGCCGGAATTCCGTAGCGAACCGTTTCCAATTCCATGTCCCAGTTACCGTTATGATCGCTCAATTCCAACAAGGCTATTTCTTCGTAACCATAGGTATTGTCCTGCACCGTTTGTGGGGTCACGGCAAATGTCCTGGACTCCATCCGTTCGTAGTAGCGGTCGATCAGACTACCACAAGTCTGCTGAAAATCCCGGACAATCTCATCACCATCATCCTGCATAATACATAGGCCATCATTGGATCGGTAAGAAACTTTTCCATCTATATCCTGAAAGGTAATACAACTCGCCTCGTCGTATCCATTCGTACGATTAAATTCCTGACAAATTTGCAACGTAGGAAAATACACGTCCCGTTCGGACATAAACCACGCCATCCCATTATATCCGGTCAGTTCGGTACAATCCACGTCCGTAAAACCATTCTCCCGGTTAAATTTCTGACAAGCAGAACGACTACTAAATACATTTTGTCCCAATCCGGTATCAGATTCAAAGCAAGCGCAACCGTGGTATTCGTCACTCAGATTAAACACTGCGTGCGCCGTTTCATGAATAGCGGTACCGTGATTATACGACTCGGAGGTAAAAAGATTCTGACCAAGAAATTGTAAGTTTCCTAATAAATACGCGGCGTCGCTGTACTGATTTTTATGTAACAATCCAAACGCATCAATTCCATCTATTATATTTTCTTTCATAAAAGAAGGAAAACGATCGGGATTGGTATAATCCAGCGCGAGCTGAAATCCATCTACCGCTTCCCGGGTATAGAAAAAGGACCATTTCTCTTTCTGATTTCTGACCATATTATTTTTGTGGTAACCACTATATATCAAATCTTCGACGTCTCCTAAAAATCCGGACCAGTTGCGGGCGTCGCCGTTGGTATTATAATCTGTATCAGGTAAAAAACATACATTAATCGACTGCCCCAAGACGTGCCGGGAAGTAGCATAGAGCATTATTTTATCATTCGGCCAACGGGAATCCCCGGCGTCAAAGAGTGCCAGTTTTTCCGTTTTTTTACCATCCGTACTATAAACCTGAAAAATATATTCTACGTTTGTCTCTGCCGGAAATCCTTTCTGATAGGTATAAGCCAGATTAATATTCTTTACGGGTTCTGCGAATGTCCACTCTTTGGCAACGCCCCATTTTCCGTTATTTCTTTTTCGTTTGGAAGGCAAACCCTTTTCGTTGTGGTACCATTCGTATTCGTAAATAGATAGTACTACCCGGCTGGCGCCCATTCGTTCCAGCGCATTTAATTTGAATTGTACGCTTTGAAAATTATCGGGATGCAGTGGCCGGTGCATCCATTCCCGGACGATCGTATTACCCGGTGGGTAGTTACTGGGGGGAATTATTTCGGGTTCGTCGTCGTCCGCAGGATCGTTATAATCCGTATCATTATTGACGATCGGCGGATCTTCGGTGTTGGTTTGTCCGGCGGGACGCAGCATTTCACAAGCGACCAGAGACAGGCAAACGATTAGTAAAAGCGGGAGGTATTTCATGGTTTTATATTTTTGGGAATATCTTTAAATCTTGCGTCGGATTTGGAGTTGGACTGTAGATGGGAACGAAGGTTAAATCAAATGTTGGAAAAAAGAGATACGAAGATGGTTACAGGATGGTCATCAAATTAATACCCGATATTGGACACTCAAAAGTAGGATGGCTCGCAGAGCCGCAGAGACACTCGGGATGCGTTTTTTTTGCCAGGATAGATTCATTATTTTATATTTTAAAAAAATGAAGATAGAAAGATGGTCATCAAATCAATATTGAACATTCGATATTCAACATTCAGCATTCCCCAAAGTCTATCCTTTACTCCGAATCGCCTCTACCGGATCCATCCCGGAAGCTTGTAAAGCGGGGATGACACCGGCCAACATACCAATGACGGTAGACCAGATGAGTCCGGAAAGAATGTTACTCCGGGAAAGATAAATTTCGTACGCGAAAAAATCTGCGGCGCTTAGTCCTTTTACAATTAAAAAAACGAAGGCTAATCCCATCAATCCACCGAGCAGACAAAGAATGATCGCTTCTACCAGAAATTCTAAAAGAATAACGAAGCGTTTTGCGCCCAGTGCTTTTTTGATACCAATAATATTAGTTCTTTCTTTTACCGAAACAAACATAATATTTGCCACACTAAACATTCCAACCAAAATTGCGAAACCTCCAATGACCAAACCAATGGTATTTAATACGCCAAAGAAAGCATCAAAAGCCGACGTCAGAATAGATATTTCGTTCATCGCAAAGTTATCTTCCTCTTTGGGTTTGAGGCGACGGTGCGCACGCAGTACTCC
Source organism: Endocladia muricata (assembly GCA_032356245.1). NCBI lineage: Eukaryota > Rhodophyta > Florideophyceae > Gigartinales > Endocladiaceae > Endocladia > Endocladia muricata. Next base: position 5,264 of record JAUKWC010058273.1, on the reverse strand, counting down.
CGTGATATCATCCTTGAGCTGCTGATTATCAATACCTTCTTCCGCTTTGACACTGAGACTCGAGTTACCAAAAACATTGGTTGCTTTCAGATTAGCAAACTTCCGGGCATTCTCATAAGTCAACAAAACGGTATCATCGTAATCCATAATTCCAATCAAACTCTCTCCCGACTCGGCGATGACGCCAATAATAGTCAATTTACGTCCCAGTAATTTTACCTGCTTTCCGATGGGTTCGATACTACCAAAAAGTTGCTGCGCAATATTATAACCGATCACGATATTGTCTCCGCCGTAGGTAAATTCGTTGCCCGAAAAGTATCGGCCTTTTTCAATTTCAGGATTAAAAATCTCATCGTACCCCTCGGTCGTGGCCAGTACATCGCAATTGTCTACACTATTGGATTTATACTGCATGGTCTTTGAACCCAAGCCAACGTTGAGACATAGAGCCTCCGCGGTCGTCAGGCTTTTGGCCAGTGCCCGGTAATCTTTATAATCCGGATTGGGCCGGCGCAGTAGCTTCGTATAATTTTCACCGGGGTCTTCGGCCCAGGAAAACTTAGCTACGTAGACCACATCACTACCCAGCTTATCAAAGCTACCCCGAATATTATCTTCGAGCGAATCCACGGCCGTTTGTACACCGATGATACAGAAAATACCAATACTGATCCCCAGCAAAGAGAGAAAACTACGTAGTTTATTACCCGCCAATTGTTGAAAGGCCTGCGCAATACTTTCGTTAAAAATTTTTAGGAACATATCGTTTTTTGTAAATACATGTATCCTCTAAGCTAACATATTTTATGTAATCAACCGCAGGAATTCGACGTATTTCAGGTTTTTACCGATATATCCATTATTCTGAGAAACGACTTATGAACAATATGCCAGCATTGAACGCTTTCAACTTGTGGATTTCCCCCGAAAAAACTTATCTTTGTCCTCTTTTGCAGAAAAAACCAATCTGATGATTTATTAATCGGATCAGGTCTAAAAAATACCATTATATGCGTACTAAATTATCTCAATTTAAATTCGAGTTACCAGAAGAACTAATTGCTAAATATCCATCCGAGCAGCGGGACGAATCCCGGCTGATGGTGGTCAACCGGGAAACCGGAACTTTTGAGCATAAGATATTCAAAGATGTCCTCGAATATTTTGATGATGAGGATTGTATGATTTTTAATAATACCAAAGTTTTTCCCGCTCGTCTTTATGGACGTAAGGAAAAGACGGGTGCCAAAATTGAAGTATTTCTACTCCGGGAACTTAACCACGAATCCCGCCTCTGGGACGTATTGGTGGATCCGGCCCGTAAGATCAGAGTGGGTAACAAACTATACTTTAGTGATGAAAATGAAAACGATCTTTTAGTCGCCGAAGTAGTAGATAATACCACTTCACGGGGTCGTACGATTCGTTTTTTGCACGACGGAACAGAAGAAGAATTTCAGGAGATGCTCGGCTTTTTGGGTCACACTCCCCTGCCTAAATATATTGACCGGGAAGCAGAAGCGATTGACCGGGAACGTTACCAGACACTTTATGCCAAAGAAATGGGTGCCGTAGCCGCTCCAACTGCTGGCCTCCACTTTAGCCGGGAACTGTTAAAAAGGCTGGAAATTAAAGGAATTGATTTTGCGGAACTTACTCTGCACATCGGTTTGGGTACTTTCAGAAGTATCGACGTAGAAGATTTGAGCAAACATAAAATGGACGCCGAATATTTTAAAATAAATGAAACCGCAGCGGGCATTGTTAATAAAGCAAAGAAAAAGAAAACCAAGAAAATCTGCTCCGTAGGAACTACTTCCATGCGGAGTATTGAATCAGCCGTCTCAGCGGATGGTTTGCTAAAAGCAACGAACGGATGGACCAACCGCTTCATCTTTCCTCCCTACGAGTTTAGTATTGCCAACTCGATGATTACAAATATGCACCTGCCAAAATCCAGTCTGATGATTATGGTTTGTGCTTTCGGTGGTTATGATTTGATTATGGAGGCCTATCAGGAAGCCATCAAAGAGAAATATCGCTTTTTTAGTTACGGCGATGCGATGCTGATTATTTGATTGGCTATTGGCTATTGGCTATTGGCTATTGGCTATTGGCTAGATCTAATTTTATTTCTGGTTACTAACAAATTACAGTTAAAAGTTCAGAAAAAACCGGTTAATTCCATAGTGGAATTAACCGGTTTTTTATTGTAAAATAATGCGATAGAAGAAAAGCCAATAACTAATAGCCAACGGCCAATAGCCTACTTACCACTAACAATTCAACGCTCCGCAAACGCTGATCGTCTGACCGGAAATATACGTGGACAAATCGGAGGCCAGGAATAAACAAGCATCGGCCACTTCATCCGGGTTACCGTAACGTTTAAGTGGAATCCCGCTGAGAAATTTTTCTTTGGTTTGTTCGTCCAAGTTGTCCGTCATTTCGGTCGCAATAAATCCGGGGGCAATTGCATTACAGCGGATGCTCCGGGACCCCACCTCTTTTGCGATGGATTTGGTAAAACCAAAAATTCCGGCTTTGGAAGCGGCGTAATTGGCCTGCCCTGCGTTTCCAAAATCTCCTACCACCGAACTCATATTAATAATAGAGCCACTTCGGTTTTTCAACATGGGTCGTAATACGTGTTTGGTGAGATTAAAAACGGATTTTAAGTTGGTGTGAATTACTTCGTCCCACTGTGATTCGTTCATCCGCAACATCAGGTTGTCACGGGTTATTCCGGCATTATTAATTAAAATATCGACGCGGCCAAAATCTTCGGTCACCTCTTTTACCAATTGCTCGGCCTGTTCGTAGGATCCGGCGTCGGATTGGTACGCTTTGACGGTCGCTCCTTCTCCCGTCAGTTCCGTGACGATCGCATCGGCAGCAGCGGACGAGGAGTGATAAGTAAAAGCGACGGTCGCTCCGTTAGCGGCAAATTTGCGGACGATGGCAGCTCCGATACCCCGGCTTCCTCCGGTGATTAATGCGATTTTGTCTTTCAGTAATTCCATAGTTGATTTGTTTTTTGCGAAAGTAAAGAAGATGTTTAACAACTCCAAAAAAAAGAGAAAGCCACAAAGGACTTTCTCTCGGAAATAGTTGAAAATACGGATAAAATATCTTTTGGGGAATTATAATTTTTACAGAATCAACCCTGCTGTACTACTGAAAATTTGCGGGCCAGGTAACCGTTACCTCGGGAGGCGGAAAGCTGCAAAAAAGAAGTTCAATAAAATGTATTACTACCCGAAGTAATTATCTCAATGTCTATGGATTGGCAGTCCCGATAGTATCTGTCATTAAAACAGACTCGGCATCTTCGGTAGGAAGGATGACTGACTTATCTGTTTTGACCTCGTAGCTGAGGTTACGATTACCATACCAGCCACCTCCGCTACAATTTTTTCCCGATTTACAGGAAGTACTCATAAGTGCAAAAACCGCCAGGAGAAGGACTCCTAAAAACTTAAACTTCATTTTATTATAATTTTTTGGGTGATTAAACAGACCTGTATTATATAATATATAGAACGTTGGAATATCAATAAATTATGTCAGAGGAGTAGTTTATTACACGATTGGTAAAAACCGACATGGTAGCCAGGAAGAGTGATAAAATTATAAAGACAAAAACAATACCATTATTTTCCTGACTATTTTAATTTTTAGGAGGTCAGAGCTTCTCAGCTAAGATACTCTATTTCAACACATTACAGCAATCAACTATAAGAAAAAGACTAAAAATAACAAAGTGTAAAAAATAAAATATTTTAAAATATTTTGTTTTAACTAACTAATTGTTTTATATTTGTCCCGTCAACACAATTAACGACTTACAAAACATTTGACCATGAGAAATCCAAAAAGAGAAGTGCCTTTGGTAATTATTGATACCAGAAATAAGGGATTAAGATCTATGCAGGATGATCGAATGCGGAGTACAGAAAGTCCTTCGGAAAAAGAGGTGACATTTAGTGATTTAGTGTCATTACTCTTGATGGTAATTCAAAAAATGTGGATGACTTTACAAGGTCCTTTAAAAGATTTGAATGACAAAATCATAGCATTTCTAAAAGCTAAAGTGCTAAGAAAAGATTTGCCTTGGTTTAAAATCGGGGTTTTATCGATGATTGCTTTTATTGTATTCAAAAAAGATTTTCGGCTAAATTTTGCGTTGGCATCTCCCCTCTCTGTATTTACGGATGACCGGGAAGCAGAAAAGGAAAGTACAAAATCACAGTCTCTTGCAATTAGTAATCCCTATGCTCCTTTGGCTGCGGATGACTTACAGGACCGCAGAGCTAAGAAATTTATCCGGGAACACGCGGCGTTGGCACAATCGGAGATGAATAAGTTTGGAATACCCGCGAGTATAAAAATGGCACAGGCACTGATTGAAAGCCGGGCTGGAACCAGCCGGCTGGCAGAAAGTAATAACAATTTTTTTGGTATGAAATGCTTCAGTAAAAATTGTAAAAAAGGACATTGCTCGAATGCTACGGATGATCACCACAAAGATTTTTTCAGAGTTTACAATAAACCCGTTGATAGCTGGAGAGCACATAGTCGTTTAATCAGCAATGGCCGGTATGCGCACCTGAAAGAATATAAAATGGATTACAAAAAGTGGGCAGTAGGTTTAAAAAAGGCCGGCTATGCTACGGATAAACGATACCACCAAAAATTAATCAATACCATTGATAAATATCAGCTGTTTCGATTGGACCAATAGATACTTTTATAAAATGATAGATAAAGTACCTTATAAAAGAATACACTACACTAACTAACCAGGAAAGCAAACACTATGTATCGTATTATCCCCTTTTTTATCTTCTTTACGGCGGTCAGCTATCTTTTTTATGGCCCCGTCCCAATGGATAAAATAAATAAAACGGTTGAAACCCGAAGTTGCTATCAGTTAAAATTAATGGACCAGGATAGACTTATTATTCCAAAAACGGAAGAAAATGTTTCAGATAATTCTGCTGCCTTTATTATCCACGAAAAAGAAGCGCAAAAAAAGGTAATAATTAACCATCAAAGTACAAAAATAATTAGTCTGGTTATGGATCAGAAATACTAACACATGAATATATTTAAAAATATTTAACATTTATTTAGGAAGTAGCATTTTACTCGTCTAAGTAACTGAATATCAAATAGCTATACTTATTTTTCTCTCATAGCGGTTCTCTCATAGTCTGTTTTTAGACCATCCTAGTGATGGTCTTTTTTTTTGGTATAAT
>JAUKWC010058162.1:18188-38724 GCA_032356245.1 Endocladia muricata | reverse complement strand
TTGGGGGGGCGGGGGGCGGAGATGTGTGGCGGTGGGGCGGTGGGGGAAGGAAGGTTTGGTCGGTGAGGGCAAAGCCGTGGAGGAGAAACTGGAGGAGAGAAGGCGAGGGGGGGCAACATGCGTACCCGTGAAAGGAATTTGAATTTTGCTTCGAAAAGCGGCTATGGATGTATTCGGATTTTCTCGGTTTTGAGAATGCAAAAATGTGTTGTGCAATTTCGGAGCACGGGCCAATGAGATTGCATTTTTTACGAATCCGTATCGCCGTGAAGCGAAACATGACCGTGCTCCGTGAGGGTACTCACATGTCTGTAAGGACGGACATCTTCCACACGGATGCAGACCAGGCGACAACAACCATAACTGGGTTTTGGCCGTGCCGAGGGTGTTCATGCTTCTGGGCTCAGCATGGGCAAGTTTCAATTTCGCGGGATTTCCCAATGTGCAATGAGGTTATACAACACCGCCCTTGGGTTGGCTCTAAGAATCGCAAAGCCCACCTCATGTCACTACTTTCTCAAGTTTTTCAAGTTGCAACATCCGCGGCGATACACCCGCCGCATGATCACTTGGCGTCCCCTCGTGGTACTACTATATCTCCCGTAGATCAGCGTAGAGGGGGAGTTGAGGTCTTAGATCCCCGAATAGTACGAAAGATCTGGATTTAGTAATCTCTCTGATCGTAATTCAGCGAACTTGACTCTAACCATGTCATTTGCGGCGTGAACAATGTATACGCTGCAGTAAGGTTAGTTGATTCCTCCTATCATTCTGCATTCAACATAGTGTGTTTAGCTTATCCACGTCAAAAGCAAACCGAGTTCTTTTTGAACCTCAGGACAGGACACCAACCCAACAGCAGACCTCTAGTCTGACGACCAGACGACAGCGGCTGCCGAGCCAACAGGGGGTTTTAAAAAAGTGTCAAGAATCAACTCAAACTAAGTGAAGAGCCAGAATAGGATGAAGAGTACACCGTTTTCTTTCTTCTTCCTCGACCTTTTTATAGTCTTGCTTGATACCTTTTAGGCAAATACCCGTGTTGTTGACAGCGAGGAAAGATACGCTCATAGATAAAAAAGAGACCTGGACAAGCTGTCAACAGGGGTTCTTCAGGCAAATGCTCCCGTCAGCTTGTAATGAAAGCACTCTCAACTAGATTATCCTTGTGAGGAAAATCGCAATACGCCTTCCCTGGTAGAGAAAGAATTACTTCGGAAAAAATCTTGAGAGACATGTTTTCTACGGCTTGTTCGCAGTTCGTTTGTTACCGATTGATCGACAAACAAAGATGGCAGAGGAACATGCAAAGTACAGTTATTGCTGAATTAAACATCCAAGTGCTTTTATAAGATTCATTCCCACAATGGAGGTTCCTAAGTGCATGATAAATAAGTAAACATAAACCAGATGTATGGGAACTGGTGGGCATGTTTCCAATGAACAGAGATGTGCACAGGCTTGACCCCGTTGAAAGTTAGATTTTGCGAGAGTACCGGTCGGACTTTGAAGCTCCGGGGAATTTGGCATGAGACCCGGTTTCCCGGCTGATGCATTCGTTTAAATTTACACAATATGACAATTGAAGTACTTTGTGTAGAGCGCAGGACGCGGAATAATATACTTGTGTGAAGTTTGTTGCCGAGTGGCACTAGCTAGAGCACCGGTTAAATGGAATGTTTCGAACGAACATGGACACAGGTCACGTCGATGTTTGTGTACGTGCAGAATACAGAGAGGGTGTTGTTGCCTCTAGAATTGTCAAATAATGGCGTAAATTTTAATGCCCCCTATTCTCTTTCTCCGCTGCAACGTGTGCGAAGCACAGGTAGCAGTTGCGGACTGCGCAGCGTCTTATCTGATACTTAATTCCAGAAAATCAGTTTTGGCTAGACTTGCACAGTATTTGTGACCAAGTTGAGTAGTTTGGGATGCTCAGCACAACTTGCAAGGCACTCTCGTCTTGCTCCAGCCCTGCAGTCTGTTGGACAGGTCATTCTGTCACAACTATGTCAATCGTGTGATTTCAAGTATGTTTATCACGAAAAATTGTGACACGATTGTAGATAATTGCCCTCACATGAGCCAAATTGTCCAATAGACAGTAGACGACAGCGTTGGCCTCTGTTGCACGCGCAGATGGTCTGCCTGGTGATACAACAATGACGGTAACTGCAAACCGAATAACTGCTTCAGTCTATGACGAGTGGAGCCTGGATCTTAGTCAATACCGACAGCATCTCGAAAACGACCGAGAACATCCGTCTGTTCGCAGCTGGAGAGAACGAGAAAAATTGGAACTGGCGTTCCTTCTATTCCGAACAACACAGCTCCTCTGACGTTCGCTTTCTATTTCGTTTTGAACACAGTAATTTTCGATTAGGCGGGTCAGGTAGTGACTGGTTGCTCCATAGCACAGACGTGTGTTTATACTGTTTGTTTCATATTCGTGATGACATTTGCGTCAGGCTGGTCCACACTCCGGACCCCGAAAGGTCGTAGACTGATATGAGTATAATGTACCACAGAGTATGGAACAGCACAGTACACTCTTCCACATGGTGGCACGGAATTTGAGACTGGTATGCTGCGAGAAATCCAGTCAGCTTCGCGCAGAATACCGTAATATTAAAGAAATCAACTTTTTTTACATCCGGTCATTTGTCAGAATAAGAAACTCTGAATTGTCTTCAGCCAACCAATGCCCAGTAACGAGTTGATTGCACAACAAACTGCAGAACTCGTTGGTGCCGACGATACACGATACGCGTAAATCAGTGTAGTTGAACCACACGACAGCACTGTAGCTCTCAAAGTCTCTCCACTCATGAGACAGCCTCGTCTTTATCTTCTATTTGTGCATACATTACAAGAGTAGACGGCGGGCTAGGACACAATTGGAAAGCGTATGTTGGAACCTGAGTTTATAAGAAGAACAGCATTTCGACGGCCGAGACGCCCATGGTAAGGATCCTGCTGAGATAGCCACATCTTCAGGTTCCAACAGTTCACCAATTTCATTCGCTGTCCCGTACACGACCATATCCCCGTGTGGTAACCTGCGCATCTCGTCCGAGGGACTGTGCACTATGGCACTTGGGTGCGACTTAACTGCGTCGTAGTCGGTGGGCTGCGACCATCAAGCACGAATCAGGGCGGCAACGCTCGTTGCTGGCGCCATGGTCGAACTGCTTTCGTGGCGTACAGGTACTCGTGTCGGGCGCCACTTCGTGAAGTCGAACAGGTGAACAGCGTTTGTGTCTTTTTGTACAATCACGAAAATCCACAGCTTTACCTTTTTTTTGAGGTATGTTGGAGACTCGTGTCGAAGTGAAGGTGTTTCGTTCGACGCTCACAAAAGATTGCCAACAGTCGGGTGTTCGGAAGCTTCCAGCAAGTGTCCTGTCATGATGTCTCGGCGGCGCAATGGTTCACAACAGTATCTGTATTTCCTGTTTTTATGTCCTTTGTCATGTGTCATGGCTCTCCGCCCGCACGGCAGGCAGCAAGGATACATGTTTACGATCGGGATTGGAAAGCCAAACGGGCACTGATGATCTGCGCGATTTGGAAAAGGTGTCTGAGGACCTCTTCTCAAAGCGAGAAACTCGTATACGGGGTGTATCATCCCTCCAGCTATGCTCGTCAACGAGATCATGTTGAAAAGGTGGAATGTCAACAGGCGAGCTAAAACCGTATGTTTGGTGGGCGATGGTTTGAGGTGTTTACTTATTGCTCGAGTCTAACCAGTGACTTGCATTTCGCTGGTTGAGTGATTGCGGAGGGAATTCGCGTGAGTATAGAGGGTCCTGGGTAAGCTCGATGGAAGGGGGTGTCCGTTATCGCGGATTCGTTTGACTTGTGAAATGGTGCTGTCGAATCATATACCACTGATGTTGTCATGACGCCATTCAGTGTTCTCTGTTGCTGCTGGAAGGTGGGAGAGGAAGGTTTTGGATAACCAGTAGCAGCATGATGCTCGGAAGTTTTGCCCATGTACTGGGACAAGTGGAGACTGCGAGGGAGGGAAGACTCCATGAGGAGTAAGGTGACATTACCTTACTTTGCGCAACTCGAGGACCTGATTGCAATATGGTCGACGAGGGTTTGCTGAAGGCAAGTGAAGATGCAGTGGCTCAAAGTACAGTCGGCCCTCGAATTTGAAATATAAATGGCCGAGAAATCGTTATCAAACGAGAGACAGACTGCAGCGGTGCCCATGACTCTTGACAATGGTTGAGTCGTATACTACGTCAATTCGCATTAGTCGCGGCGGGAGCATTGCCACCCATCGATTTCCCCGGAATCTCTGTGTGAAGAAATCCGGTAGTGGTGCCTTCTCGCGATGTTGGAAGGAACTTACGAGTCGGGCATTTTGTTCGCGGAATGTACATGGCTAGCCATTTCATCATCATTGGAGCCGTGGTGGAGCGTTGAAAACATCGCTGTTGTTGTTTTGAAGCTGCACCTGTTCATACTTTGGCTCAGACGCAAGTAAAGGCTCTCGGATGTGCACGCACATTCACTTCTGACCGGCTCTCGGAGGGGGGTCTGCGCTAGAAACTGGGTTTCGTGCAGTGCTTTCTGGTTGTGCACGACGTAACAAGAAAGTATGAATGTCGGGATGATTGATCACGTCTCCCCTCTCGATGTCGCAGATCTAAACCACGCCCACTATGCTCTCCAAATTCTGTGTCGGGATTGTTTACAAGAGACGGTCGGCAGCATACATACACTACCTACGACCATTCGGCGTAAGATCACGGAATGGCCCGAGTTCTCGTCCTACAAAGTCGGACCACCACATTCGACGCAGTAATCTCGGCGCGTATTTTCTCGATTCCTGCATCGAGGTCGTCTGTGCAAGGCACTGTCAAGTGATGCGAGTATCGCAAAAAAATATAACAACACCTAATACCTCTGCTGCGAGATGGTCTTCGAACGCTCCGCAGAGTTTGGTAGATGGGCGACTGCTTTGTACAACCAAGTACTAACCCAGCATAACTCGCGTCGCGAGCTCCACAAATGTACCCTCTCATTATGTATTGATATGAGGAGCGAGGCATATCATCGGCGAGAACCCAGATGCACCTAGCGGTCTAATTCGTCTCCAACTTCTTTCGCTCGTTGAAGGACTCACTTCTCGTTCGCTCCGTGAGTTTGCCCTTTCCGAGTGGAACTTTGTCACAAAGCTCGAATGAGCCCTGGTCTTCATTGAAGCACCGGTTCTGCATTAACCGGTCCTTAATGACGTTGAACTGTTGCATGAGAACCTTGTGGACGAGAGAGTTGCCGCAGGATCTCGATGATGTGTCGATTTTTGCTAAGGCAGCGAGCATAGGTTTCGACTTATCTTGGGTGCGTTCGTTGTATCGAATGTCAAAGTCTGGTTTGAGGCCAGTGACGACCTCGACCAGTGCAGCAGATTCTCTTGGACGTGATAAATCAACCACTATCTCGTATCTCTCCGCGATCTTGCGCATAGCATTCTCATGTTGCCACTCTTGTGGGCACTTCGTCAATGGAACTTCTGCGCCGTGGTATGAGTACAACGCATCAATTTCGTACCGATTGATGTGCTCCTTGTACGCTTCGATCTCTTTCGCCATCTCGGCTTCGTCCGTAATGCCAGCAACGTCGCGGTGTCGGTTCCTCTGCATGTAGGACGAAAAGATGATATCACCGGGATCTCTTGTGCTCGTCATGAAGGTAACATTTCCTCCACGCATACTCGCGATGTCCGCATATCTTTCTCGGGTCAAGCGCGTGTGGCAGCCGTAAAAATCGACGTCACGACGATTGACAATAGTTCGAAGACCCATTTCGTTCCACTCGATCATGTTGAAGCAATGCGCGGAGACCAGGTCGTTGTCGTCGAGTGCGTTTTTCATAGCTACGCGAACCGAAGTGCTCCCCGTTTTCGGAGGTCGATTATAGAAGAGCAGCCTCTTCTTGGTTGGCAAGGCATCGGCGGCAGCTTCTACTGGGATGTTGATTTGGCGGGACTTGGTGGAAGTAAGGTCTGGAAAGGCTGGCACATTTTCCAAAACAGCTAGAACAACAGCGGTAACGATGGAGGCGCAAATTGTGAGCAGGACCGTTTCGCGGAATGAACGGCTCCGGCGTTCAGTCTTGTCTGACTTTTCACCTTTGTAGTAGCCCATGTTGGAGCGAGAGTTTTGGTCAAAGACGTCGTTGCCGCGCCGCGCATCCAGCGGCAAAGGGGTTGATGCAAACGCCATCTTGGAGACTAAAAGGTGAACAGGAGTGAGCTTGGCTGAGAGTGGACTGAAGTATGGATGGTTTTGGTGGCTGCTTGGAGTGAGCTTGGAGTGAGCTTGGAGTGAGCTTGGAGTGAGCTTGTTGTGGTGCATACGGGTGGTGGATGGTGATGATTCGGAAGTCCTGCTTTGTCTGTTTGGTCCGGGAAAATTTCTGTCACGGAACCCGAGCGACATCTTATCAATGCACAAGAAATGATTACGACCCTTGTTTTTGGCAATGAGATGATGGAGCAGTGGTAAGCAAGAAAAGATGCTGCGATAAAAGTCGCTTTTGGTGCAACGAATGAAAGAAATGCCAGGAAGCATAGCTTGAATGCCAACAGAATTACATCTCGTGAAGCCTGAGAAACTAGCAAGTATGTGCGGCAGGGAAAGGCGTAGCAAGGAATAATGAGGTTGGTCCGTGAGGTGGCTCGAGACTGAATTTCTGGGGTGAAGAAGGTTCTAAGAGACTGCTCTTCATTGGAGTCCCAAATTCAACAAATCAGATGATCTGCAAGACCCTATGTTACGACATGTCCAATCGAATACTGAGTCCTGACGTACGCTGTCATGATGAACCTTGACCTACATTCCTCCCACACTCGAGTTCTGCTCTGTGCTAAGCCGCTGATATGATGCCTAGAGAGGATTCCCGATCTCAGTCCAGTGGATGACGTCCATCTCTGTGAGCCACACGAGATCAATTAGGGTCAATCACGGTGAGCCATCCAAGAAGGGATTCACAAGGGCCCGGAAAGGTGTCAGGCATACCAGCGAGAGAACCGAATAGCAGAGGAATCCCATCTCGTATGAGAGGTGTTTGAGCTGCAGTTGAATTTACCAAGCCTTTGCTTGCATGCCTGTGGATTTGGAAGAAAATTCGAGCACGAAGGCGGAAACTGTCCAGTTGTCTATGCTGTTCGAGTGGCAGTGGATTGCATGTGTTTGGATCGTACGTAGGAAATCAAGACGCTGAGTCGGTATGCACACGGGTCCCTCTACGAACTCGCAACAGCAGATCTTATTTTAGAGTTCAGGAACCAGACCTTGTCTACAATCATTTCGAGTGCTTTCATTTGTTTGCTCTCAAGGGCGCTTCTCTCCCGCTGTGTTTAGATGCACCAATCATGTCAAGCGTGTTTATGAGGTGTTTCGAGGTAATTCAGTGACAAGCATGAGGGCGTACTCGTAATACCTAGGAGTTTGCTGCAGTCGCATGGCGGGCAATTTCAGACTAGTACAGTATTCGGGTGGTCTTCTTTTGGAGGAAACATTCGAAGCTTATCTAATTTTTTTTAGACTGCGGTATGTTTCGAACATCCATGACATTCGAATCCGATTTGATTTCGTCGGATACAATGGTTTCGTGGGAAATTTTCATTGGATGGTGCAGTGGTGAGTCACACGGAGTGGAAGTCTTGTACCAATGTCGTTTCTGTAGATTGGTCCAAATAGTGTGCAGAGTGATCGAAGTTGTTCTATCTGAACCCACTTACCTTTGAATCATTCACAGTATCTCAGTAGTATTCGCGACAATCAATCAGCACGCCTACTTGCTGTTCTCCACAAGCGGATACAATTCTCTCTGCTTGAGTTCTTACACTAGAGAGGATGTGAATTCACTCTATCCTTCAACTTCGATTTCTAAATAAAACAGCAATACCAAACCAACCTGAACCCACGAAACACATGCCGCGGCTTCAGTACTTCTCTACACCATCACTCCTGGAGTTTTTACATCCGACAAGAACTACGTTGTTTGAAGCATTGCTCGAGGAGTAATTCGGAGGTGTCAGAAGTAAGTGCTCGAAAGGCGTAACGCAGGCATACATGAGCGACGTTTCCAGTCTCTGTTGGTTGCAGAATGCTTACCCTCCGCAGACTTCACAGGCGACAAGCATGATCTGCCATCGTAGTTGTTCCCCCGTGAAATGCTTCCCTTGAACACAGCCAGCGCACGTTGATCCATCATCGATAACGAAATCAGTCAGCAGAAAAAAGACAGCAGCGCAAACAATTCATTGACATTATCAGTCATTCAGACAAAATTACATCGGCGATAATCTTATTTCTGTCATCGCCCAACGACTCAGGAGAAGCAAGTGACTGTAAAATACACGCGTGCAAACTTGTGCAACCAGTTCAGCTTGCAATAACGTTGTTTGGTGTTAGCATTCGCCCCTACTCTACTAACTGTAGGTCTTTTATCGGGCTCCTGACCACGACCGACAGAGCAGTAATTGGTTCAGAAATGATCACGAAGCTTGTCAAATAATTCTGAATGGTTTTTGTAGCGGTCCAACACACCTGAAGAAAGTCGCACCGCAGCGTACTTTTTTTTCCGCCAGTGTTGTGCTCCCCATGAAACTGACTTTTCCACGTGCCTGCCGTGCTGCATAGTATCCGCCAACTTGCTGAGCCTTGTGGAAGGTTACAGGTTATGGCCCTTGGGCGTCTCGATAATGACGGTCTGTGTGAAAACTTTTTTCCATAGTCGTATTAATCATGGCACGACTTCAACTACTGTGACCACCGGTCCAGTTTTCTGAATAGTATAAGACAGAGATTGGGGGGCTTTCTAATCATTACGTCTCTCAAGTGTGTAAAGATAGCGAGCTTTCTTTCTGGTCCTATAGAGAACGTGGACGAACGAATACATAGACTTATCCGAAACCAGGTGTAAATTACTTCGGTAATGTTCACTGTGGACACCCAGGTTCTTTGTTCATTCCTCAGATCCATATGATTCGGGAACGATGCGTACGGGGTTTATCCCAATAGTCAGTCGGTTTTAGAGGCTTGCTTCTTTTCGTTCCACTGAGAACCCATTTGAATACGACAGTGTATGGCGTGCACTGTTTGACCCACTCTGATGTTCATTCGCAACTCATACCTCATCACGAACTCTATTGTAGAAGAGTAACGATCTCATTTTGTTAGCAAGACCCGAGGAAAACCAAAAACTAGTTTGAAGGAAAGCCAATCTACTACGAAATTACAATGCTACCGCCAAAGATTAAAGCTTGGAAGAAAGGGAGGAGTTGGAGCGAAGGACAGGATCGATGTACACGATATTATTTCCTTCGCCCACAGAATGTCATGAGTTGTGCCATCCGCGATGGCATGGTGACACTGTTGTCACCGACATTGAGCATATTTGGTGTAAGCCGTTGCGAGTGCAAGGTGTGATTCCAACAATATTTTTCCAACGGTCCTTGGAGAATTTGCTCACGCCATCTTCCATGCGTATTTTGACACATTCGCTAGCTGGTTGCTTGCTTTCGACGACAGGACGATCAGAACAATCGGACACGTCAAGCCCCCCATGGTCCATAAGATCTAGTTTCAAAAATGTTGTGTGCTAAAACTGGTGTTGGGCTCAAGCTTTCGGTAAGCAGGATCAGTGTTACCCGAGCAAGTACTGTAACTCAGCGCAGGTCAGAACTGCCGTAGGATGTGTTCCAGCCACATTTTCAGAAAAGGAATGTCAACATTTCCCTATTTTACAGTCTCGAAAAGGTCACATTAAGAGTCTCGCGTCTGCCACAGAACCACAGCTCCAAGCATTCTAATCCATCTTAACCCACAGGAAGAGCTACTGACAGGGAAGATTAGTGGGCGAGACCTGCGGAATCTGCACATGAAATGCCCCAGAAGATGTGTCTTTCACGCGATTCTGAATCGCCAACTTCACCCATTAAGGTTTAGCAGGAAGTGACTCGTGCCTACACCAGCAGTCGTACTGTTCAAAGTATGAGTGTCGCGAAACTCATACCCTGCGATTCGTGAGATCACCAGAGCAAACCATCATAAGCCCGAAGATTGACCTGCGGACGGGGTGAAAACCAGTCTAATCGTGTTACGTGGTCCAAAGATGAATGCCACTATTGCTTTAAAGTTTCTAACTTCTCACCGAGGTGCGCCTTTTCACGGAATGATTCCAATCTCGAACGTTCTGTAACCTTCCCCTGCTCCAATTTGACCAAATCGCACAACACGGAGCTGCCAGTTGCTTCGTCGAAGCATCTGTTCTGCATCAACCTGTCTTTGATGATGTTGAACTGTTGAATCAAAACTGTATGGACAAGTTCATTACCGCAGTTTTTTTCGCTGGTATCAACTTTCAGTAGCTCAGCCAACATTGGCAAAGCCGTGTCTCCAAGATGTCTGTTTCTGTGATGGCTGAACCGCGGCTGAAGGCCTGTGACGACATCAACCATTTCCGTGGATTCTTTCGGTTTCGTCAGATCGATAACAACTTCGTATCGCGAAGCAATATCTCTCATAGCTAAGACATGTTTGTGCTTTTCAGGGCACTTGTTCAGCTCTGTCGTTGCACCATGGAAACTGTAGAGGGTATCAACCGGATAGTCACGCACGTATGCACGGAAACTGTCAACCTCAGCTGCAATCAGTCCCGGATCTGCAACTGCTATCACGTCGCGATCTCCCTGCTCCTCGAGGTACGAGGAAAGTATCATGTGCTTTGGGTCACGTGTACTGGTCATGAAAGTGACATTGCCAGCCCTGAGACGTGCCACCTCATGAAACCTATCTGGGGGCATACCCATGCGGCAACCATGAAAGTCCACATTCTCACTTCGCAGTGCTGTTTTCCAGACCATTTCATTCCAAAGACTTCCCTCGAAACACGAGGATGACGTCAAATTCCGGTCAGCAGCCGCACGGGTCATAGCCAGGTGAACAGAGGCACTCCCGGTGTTGGGCGGTCTATTGTAGAATACCAAGCGGTGAGGCTCACGAAAGCGGGTTTCAGGACGAGCCGACGTTGGATTCAGCGATACATCCGTGAGCCCAAACACGCCAAAGGTGTACCGAAAAATGACAGTGAATAGAATCACGCATGAAGACATGAAGAACACTAACAGAGTGAACTCCTTTGCCTTTCGAGCGCGTATGCTGCGGTCATCGAAAAAATCCTTTAGTGCAGCAAACGGGGACCAAAAACGATACGGCTCACGATGGCGATCCTGAGTATCCCTGGAGACCCACGCAAATCGCCTGTACGAAACCATCAGAACAACAGAGCACGGGCGAATCGCTTCGAGGGACGTGGGGCCAACACCACAGCTAATATTCTGCGACTCTCTGCGCTTGAGCAAAAGGTGTAGCCCGAGAAACCTTTATGAATGCTGCGTCCCGTCTCGATATGCAGCGGTATACGTTGGTCGAGATGGAGCGCAGGGCTGTCACTTGTGAAGAGGAGCACGAGGTGGTCCAAGTAACGGGTACTACTTGTTTCTGCGCGCCTAGGGTGAAGAGGTACCAAAAATGGCACAGTACGTTGACACTGCTGCTGAAGCTATCTACCTGGGACTTGATACCCAGGGAGTTGGAAGTCCATTTCGACTAGGTAGGATTCCCGTAGCGTACGTCACCTTTGCAATGTGCCGTAGCAAGGTGTGACGTGAAAGACGTCAATTCGACGATAAATTTCAGATTGTGTGTGGGGAAACCACAGTCCCGGATACCCCCAATGCGGTCTGTAAAGCACAACACGTAGGAGCGGATGAAGACTGTCAACGCATGAAGACGTCTAACATTTGGGAATAGTTCAGTGGATAGCAGCTTGACTGTGGCTGCTGGGATGATTCCCAAGGCACACAGGACTGGTGCCAGGCTACTACACTGTAGTTCACTGGTACTCGTCGAGTAGCTAGCATCATTTTATAGAATAAATATACCAAAATATAAGTGCAAATTTATCACTAAATCGTATGACGACTCGTTTGCCTAGAGAATGCCTCACACAACCCACCACCTCGGTTCTCATGTAAGACAAACATGAATCTGAACCACATCTTCACCAGTTGTGGTCGAGCAACTGCATTTTTCAAGCATTCTTTCTAAATTTGTGTGGCAGGCAGTCGTCAGGCAATTACTAGTACTGACAGTACGCAATGTTGCCATGACCAAACGACGCATACCCTGCTTTCTGCAGCTGAAAAGCTGAAATAAGCACAGACCAAGCTCACCTTGGCTTTGATATTCTCGTGAACATGTACCCCACGAAGAACTGCGACATGGACTTCACCGGATTCAAGTTCAGTGTTATACGTTCACCTCGACGAGATGATTACCTTTCCTGTAGTGTATATCGCAGTCCAAAACCCTTTGCAGGAGAAGCGTGTCAGACCGTGTTGACCTTCTCACCTACTACGTCTATCCTGCTTGCCCTCCCTTCCTTTACTGCTCTTCCTAATCGTCCAATCCATATCCATACTTTCTTTGGACATACTCGCGTCGATCGGATCATACAGTTTACAATTCCAATTTATGACTACCAAATTCGACGATATTTATGTACTATGGGAAGCATTGAGGAGCGCTATGCCAAGTCGGGTTTCTTACACTATTATATATACGCACACACCGACATATTAGTCAAATAGATCGCTTTGCTTACTGCTGCCACGACAAGGCACTATATTCAGGCTGCGATTGCAGGAAGTGCCCAGAAAATGCCATGTTTTGCTTAAAGATATGAGACTGTTTGCGAGTAAATAAGTTGGTACTTCAACCAGAGTGTATAGCTGGCTGTCTCAATGATACCTGCATTTAAGAACTCAAACCGGCAGCATGCATGCCTTTTCTGGCACACCGCCCATTATGAATTGGGCTGCATACTGACAAGCATAATTTAATTTCGCTGTCGAACTCATTTTGATCTCCGCGTCATTTAAATCAAAAAGTCCTGCTCTCAGAAGACATGAAGAATACCACTAAACTGGCAAGAAAATGGAATACCTTCGCAAATATCTCGTCGACGATAAATGGGTTCTCCCCCAATGTGGAAAAGAATTGGGTGTTCTACATTTAGCATTGCGAATCGGGGTACATAATGTGGGAAGCCCCTCGGTTTGCCCCGTGTAATACTCGCAGAACGAATAGTTGCAACTTGGTACCTTGTAGAAAATGGATATCAGAAGAGACCAGTACTGGAGTCTATTCGGACCTGAACCTCCCAGGCTTGAGCCAATTGGAAATTGCACGTAATCTAGTGCTTCCTGTTGAACTGTTCAACAAGCTCTCACCATCTAAATCAACTTGTATTGCACTCCATCTTTCTTGCTCGCTCTGCTTCGTCATTAATACAGAGCTTACGTAATAATATTCAATACCGTTACATCAATTAAACCTTTATACCTTGCAAGTGTAACGAAGGTCTCTTCATATGCTCTTGACAATCCCTCGGTCTCACATATACATTCCTTAGAAACAGGTGCGCAGAACTGATTGATTCAAAGGCCCCCCTGCTGTGTAGAAGACATCTAAAGCTAGAGAGATTATGTGCTGAATCTCTTTTGTATTTTGAGTTTGGAAGTTTGCAGGCAATAGCTGCGTCTCCTGACGAGAAATTGCATAGCAGATTAGTGTCGAAATAGTCTCCTCAAGTGGGAGAATAGCCCTGAAAGTCAGCATCCCCTGCTAATTTACACTCGGAACTTAGGAGCACCTGCTTGACCAACGCAACTAATTTTGATAAGTTTCTAATTGGAGCATCTTTTGAGTTATTAATGTCTACTAATTTCGGCACAGATTGAGACAGGATTGAAGAGGGTTGTTTCCTCGGCATGTTCCCCTGACTTTGTCTGGCAAACCAGGTCGATCATCATCTTCGACCGCTCTGCAACTCTTCACATTTCCAACACATGAAAAAATATCCAAAGGAAATGAACGAAGGAAACATCAGCACTGTGATGCTTGTCCACAGCATCGACAGGGTAGAGCTCGACGTGCTGCTTGTATCTTCCCACCTATTGTCCCATAGCATTGGCATCAAATCTCCTCTTCGATATGTCTGTCGTGTTGCTTCTCTGAACAAGCACAGACGTATATGTTTTCTGGATTGCGAATGTTGTTCATGAAGGTGGCAGTGCCTCCTCACATTATGGACAATCAGTCTCATCTTTTTGATTTTTGGTGTGTGTGACAGCCGTAAAAGTGGATATTGTCGCGGTGAACAAGATGGTGGGTACCTATTTCGTACCACACAGTCATCTTCAAAACCCTTGCTTAGACCGGACTGCCTGCTATCGCAGAATTCTTCAGTACAATGCAAATCATCGCACTGCCTGTCTTCGGAGGCTTGTTCCAAGTAAGCAGCCTTCTTTTGACCAGGATAGAACATACTATAGTCTACTTGTTGTCGAGGGATTCTTTCGGTGTTCACTAGACATACTACCGTCTATTTGTTGCCGAGTGATTCTTTCGATGTTCATTAGACATAGTCGTGCATTCGTAGGTGGAATGAGCGACATGATTCATACGAAAACTACAAAGCCCGGCTGAACCCATTCCGTCACAATACTGCCGTGCTGATACTTCAGTACGCGTCTTGTCCTCATATTTTATCGAAACTTGCGGAGATAATTACGGTATGCGTTTGAATCCGATGCAACAGCTTGTGGAACATGTAAGACGGCGGGCAATACAGAAACCATGTCCTTTGGAAACAAGGTTTGCATTGAAGTATATCACAGAGCAGCATTTGAACGGTGAGACATAATGTATGAGAAACAGTAGAAATTTTTGTAGGTAGGCTAGGAACCTTATCGAGGAACTGCAAGCTACCGAATCAGATTGGTGCTCCGACGGTGTCATGCTGAAGCATCGGCTAATTTATACTAGATTTTCTTCGATGTTGTCGTCAAACCATATGTGAATGAGAACTGAAAAACCTCAGACTGATGCTTGGATGTTCTTTTTACATTTGGCGTCACTATCATGGTAAGCAGATAGGACCTGATCTCCTGCCCAGTTTTGCCCAGACAAACCAACCTGCATGTACTTGTCTGGCTTTCGGGGGGAACCATTATTTATTGCCAAATGTAGTATCACTGCAAAAATGGGGTCCAGTTAGAAAAACTCTTTCCAAACTTGGAACTGCGCTTACATATTTAAACAAGGTGATTTAAGAAGGAATTTGCTCCTAGGAGTGTTTGGATATGTACCCTCCTTGATTTACCACCGGACTACAAAAAGTATGCTGTCGTCCACTTGCCGTCTCCTTGTACACCCAGGCAGTCTTCATACGCCATCTCGTGATAAGCGAGCAGTACGACAACGTCTTGTTCAGATGTTAGTATGAGGTTGGGCGTCTGCTCTCATGATACAAACATTACAAAAAAAGCTATCGATAATCTTTGATTAATAGACATGACTGTCACGCTGAAACTATACTTGTCAATACGTCGTTGATTCTACTGGCCGCTAAAGAGTTTTATTCTTTTATGCGAGTCGGGGAGACTATGAGATGCCCCGCGACAGTTGGAAGATTTGGGCCTATATGACGCCGTCAACGAGAACCAGTCTCGTTTCTAGAGGGAAGAGCGAAATACTATTCTAATGTGCTGGGCAGTATTCTTACCTTGTAAATTCTCCACGTCTTTCTGGCGAAAAAATTTAATTATATCGATACATTCAGCAGATCTACGTGTGTATCTTTTCCCGGTCGTGCTTCAGAAATAGAAAACCTTATTGGAGATAAGTGATTTGCTAGTTACTCTGTAGAGCAAGACTGTTCATGACAGTACACAACTCTCTGGTTGTAACCCAGAATGTCTACCTGGGCTTGCTATCTTTGAACCTTCAATAAGACTGTGGACTGCGGGCCAATATCGATATCAGTAGATCCACCAGGTCAAGAGTTGTCGTCGTAGATATAGAATAATATCGTATCGAGCGTGCTTACTGTCACATCTGTCACAAAGGTCGGTTATGACAGGGTGAGCTATGATCTCCTGCTCTCCCTACAACAAGCCTCGAAAATGTACTCGGAAGACAACTTGATCTCTAAGTGGAAGGCAAACAAGGGATGCAATATTTCCTTCCTCCTTCAGATTTTCGCGGAGAGCAAACGAAGAATAGTAAGAGTCAAGGCTGTGCCGCTGAAATCTCTTGTCCACATCGCCACAGTAGAATATAGGAAGTGGAGTAGTCGCCGGAGAAGAAAACTGACAATCTACCTCTGATCAAATACCGCAGCAAGCAGAGAGTATGATCCTTGGCCCTGTTTTTGAAAGCTCAGTAGTAAATAGTGGAGTAGCATGTCGAATTTCTAAGGTTCATAATGTTCTTTCGTATACGCCTCTGGCTTTCTAGCAAGTTTGCGGCTGATTCTCCTCTGAAGTGGTATATTTGTTCGTTGTGCCGCAACAAAAAAGCAACTACTTCCACAGCTCTGCACTCCCCTCTTTGTAAAGTATGTGCGCAAGCTTCACAGCCTTCAAAGCATATCGCCAAACGTTGGCGCGCATTCACCAAAGGGCTGTGTGTGATTCCATCGAGACGGACACTCGTTTTTGACCAACTTTTATAGGTAGGCCCTCTGGACACGCTGGCGATGAAAACCTCAATGTCGAAACGACCGAAGGACCTTCAAATAGCGATCGTGGTCTCTGTGGTGGCTTCTCTCATTCTCTCGGTAACTATCGTACCTCTTGTGATGCAGAATTCTCACTCAGATTCTCTAGACCTCTCTCATCAAATAGAAGTCGAGTCAAAGGTTCTCCCCCAGACCCAAGGACTTCTGTTTTATAATCGACCGCCGAAGACCGGAAGCACAACCATTCGCATCGCCATGAAGGAGGCTTTAGATAAGCGAGGGTTGGTATCTGCGCGCTGTTTCAACCAAATCGAATGGAATGAAATGGCAGTGAGGACAATTATCAACCGCCGACACGTAGACTTTTACGGTTGCCATACTCGCCTAGATCCGGGAAGGTTTGTTCAAATAGCTGGCATGAGAGGAGGAAACGTTACATTCATGACAAGCACTAGGAGCCCTAAGAACATAATTCTTTCAGCTTATCTGCAGCTGCACCGGAACCGGAAAATTCATTCCATAATAGATCAGAGGGACGTAGAAGCTGAAGTGCAACGATATAAGGAGTACGTAGAGGAATATCCCATCGATGCCTTGTATCGTTACCACGGAGCAGAGCCTTACCTAGATGTTTGCCCCCCGAGGTGGGAACACGTAGAAGCAATGCGATTTATTGCACAGCGATTCGAAATTGTTGTTGACCTAGACCGTCCAGAAGAATCCGCAACCATGGTTGAGACTGTTTCAGGTCTACGACCTGATTTCAATCAGGTTTACAATGAGCGCACAGCCAACAAATCTATTCCAGTCATTGCTGAACTGATGAACGTCGACACATCGGCGAAAACATGTGGAAACGAGCTTGTGCACAACACCTTAAAGCAGCAATTCAATATCATCAAGGATAGATTAATGCAGAACCGATGTTTCGATGAAAGCCAGGGCACGTTCGAGTATTGCGAAAGAGCCATCCTAGCGCGCAGTGAGATTAGAGAACGCAATCGGAAGGAGTCGTTCGATGCAATGTTAGCTTTGGGAAAAAGTGCGCCATAAAATTTATGAATTTTTGCCAGAAAACTGCTCCTCGAAGAATGCGTCGGTCATATAGCTCACTGAGTCTCCACGGTCTGTTGAACTGCTCGTCCCGGTGCAGCACCAGCCATCACAAATTATTCTGAAAACAAGAAGGATGTTAGCAAAAGGATTTGTTGATAAAAAATAGTAAAAGTAAGTTCATGTGAGTGCACAATCGGGACACACGTGGAGGAAGATTTCAAACAGAACCAGCTATTGAACGGAGCTCACATCTAAATGCTGTATCTGTATTTGACGGGGATGTTTCTCGACTACAGTAGGAGATCTGAAGTGCCCAGCTCTGTGTAACGTGACTTGAGTCCGGTCCGGCACTATGGAGTGCACAGAAAGAAAGCTATGGTTAGCCATCAGAGCATGAGCAACCAAACGTATACGACCATTGATCATGATCAGCTGCCACCCATTTCTTTTTTGGTCGAGTCGTGTCATAACTGGTAAATTGCACAGTCACTACGTCAATCCAACATGGCTACCGGCCCCGTAAGTTCCTGAAGTATCTTCAGACCATTGTCTCTTCAAAATATTTATGTCCTCTGTCACCAAGCAATCTTCGGAGACTTCCTATGTCTGTAAAGAAACGGGTTCACGTCGAAGCATCATACAGTCTCTCATGAAAAAGTAGTGTTGTCTTTTGCATAACCTGAAACCCATCTCAAGAAGCAGCTTCTATAGAGATGTTGCCCATCTGACTTCCAGCTTTGAACAGCCCGCTATCAGAACGGTCACTATCTTCGTTTAATTTTAATGATTTCTATAAAAAGAGTGCATTCTTGTGGTTAAGTCTCAAGGATGTACCTTCATGTAGTGTTCCATCATAGAATACAATCTGCCTACGATCTGAAGGTCAAGATTCTGTAATCATACATGGGTCCCTCATCCTTGCAATCAAGAAAGATACAGTAACACTAATCTTTCGCACCAATCTAGGCATCGATGGATACACTGCTGTATTCTGTGATCTACAAACCAGCGCCTGACTATCCTGGGTATGGTAAATGTCATAAGGATGGCTGTTCCTTAAGAGACTGCTAGCTACATGTACGTGAACATCGTGCAGTCCGAGGTGAAATGACACGAGAAACCATGAACGGTGAGACTTCAGGTGATATCCGGTGGCATCGGCTTTTGTCGTAATGTTTACACCTTTGCTTTCTTCAATTACAATACAAATGACCCTCTACATCCCCCCCTCATGCTGGGTGCAACACAAAGTGTAGGCAGCGCAATAACGATTGGAACGTCAGATGTTTGACCGTACACTGAACCCCCAGGCAGAATTTTATATTCGCTCTACCCAGGCTGTACTGTTTGATTTGAGGGTATCCAAAATGGTGAGCCTCAAGGCAGTTTTGAATTTCTAACGCTTTATCCTTGTGCGACTGGTACCTGTGAAAACAGTGGGGTCATGTGTGTAGTCTGTCTGAATGGCTTTCTATATATTCGGGTGAGATAGAGTGATTCAGTTTAAGATCCGGATAGAAGAATCAGTGGAGTGCCAGTTGGTGTTTTGTTCTAGTAGAATTATATGTGAACAATAGTCGGTTTTAGTACTCTGTTGATGCCAACAGTTGAGCACATCCAACTTCATGTGGAGCTTAATTGTCGTTGGCCGATCCTTTTTTGATTAAGAAGTATTCAGAATGACGAGAACGTCTCCGGAGGAGCATGATTTTTGGCCGACCTTGCTCAGAGAATTATTAGCATGGGAACGGGAAAGACGAGAAAATTCTATGCTGCGGAAAAAGACGTGTACTTCTAGTCTGGTGAGGACGGTGAAAAGTTGCAAGCCCCATTTCGGAAAACTGTGGGGTGTGATGAAGAAGGTCCACGTGTGGAGACCGGCGAGTCAGAGTCATATATTGGGTACCTTTCGTGTGTTGGAAATCTATCTTCAATCTCAAAAATCGGAACGTCAGGGGCTGTAGGTCGATTAGAACTGCTGAATGCCGGAGTAGTCAAGAAACAGAGATCTGCTGTCATGAAAAGAATGGGCTCGATTGGAATGAAGGGGAAAGTACTCAAAGACGTGTGCCGTTTGCATATGTCGCTCTCTTTTATGTCGCTTCTACCCACTGGCTGTATATGCCCGCTTCCAATCACTCGACTGACTTTCATCGTGCCCGAGTCCCGCTAGTCTGTCGCTTCGTTAGCTCGCCCTTTTCGCAGCCTGTAGGCGCTACGCGAATGCTGTAGACCCACGGCTATTGCATCCTGTAGACGCTATGCGCGCGAGTGTCGGATGTGTTCGCAAGCCGGCCTCCATCGGGGCCCCAAGGAGGAGTACTATGAGCTGTGAGGCTGGGACCGCAATGTACAGTACGTTGACACCTGTATACTTGGGGAATTTGTCTGCAATCCGACCGGCATGCAGATTCCGCCTGAAAGCACGACTGTACAGTTCAGTACGGGGAGTTCCCATTGCCTCAAACCCATAAATACTGTAACTGGGCACATCTCTTGAGGCGCCGCCTGCACCGTTCGGTGCAACAGCAACGGCAATCACAACCCAACCACTGACCCAAGCACAGTATCCTGTACAGTGGAAGGGCATGATCGCGGACGGGCCTAAAATAGGCATCACGCCGATCTCTCGGAACGAACATGACAGTGCCAACGGCTCGCGTGCATACCGCATCGTCCTCTCTCCACATGTCCGCTACAGCACTGTATTGTACCGGGACCGGTCGAAACAGCATTCCATCGCCACGACTGTTGCACTGCATGCACAGTACCATCATCCCGCCGGTGTGTGAGTGTGCACAACCTCCCAACGTCTGCAACGTGTACATTTGCAATGTAACACCTTGGTCACGTCGAGCTCCTTGGG
>JAUKWC010058162.1:0-18178 GCA_032356245.1 Endocladia muricata | reverse complement strand
CTTACCCCCCCCCCCCCGAGCTTATCAATCCTCCTCCTTCCCCCTTCCCTTATCTCCTCCAACAACTATCCCCTCCTCCCTCCTTCCCCCCTCACCCATGACCACTGGCCTTTTCCATAACGGTCTCTTCCTAGCCCCCTGGCCCCTTGTCTCCAGCCTCCCCCCATCGGGCCCCCTCGTCTACTATACCCCCCCCAAATCCCTCTTTCCCTGTCTCCCTGCTCCCTCCTACCCCCTCATCCGTCACGAGCTCCCCGCGTCCGCCCTACCGTCTCTTCTGCACGATTCCAGCACCCCTTCCAATGCCGCCCAGTCCGGCCAGCGCGTCCTGCTCATTGTCAATCCCACGTCGGGCACCGCCGCCCCCCATCTGACCGAGCAGCGCGTCGCCGTCGTGCGCACCATCCTCCTCGAGGCTGCCCTCATCCCGACCGTCTGTTACACGGAGAAGCGTGGCCACGCCGTCGAGCTATTGCATGAATTGGGCACGGCGGCCCTGCGCGACTTTGCAGCCGTCGTGGCCGTAGGGGGGGATGGCACGTTGCACGAGGTGCTCAATGGGCTGGTCACGGCTGTCAGGGGGGAGGGAGGCGGCTGGGAGGGTATGCCAGCGTTGGCAGTGGTGCCGGGGGGGTCGGGGAATGCCGTGGCGTTGAGTGGGGGGGTGGTGTCGGCGTGGCATGCTGGATTGAATGTGGTGGCGGGGTTGAGAGACGGGGCAGCGGTTGGGATGGCGGTGATGGAGTATCGGGGGAGAGGTGGGGAAGAGCGGGTGGTTGTGGGTGGGGTGCAATGGGGCTTGCCTGCTGAGGTGGATTGTGGGACGGAGGCGATGCGGTTTCTCGGGGATGTGCGGTTTGATCTCGGGGCGGTGGCGCATATTGCGCGGCGGCGGACCGTGCATGGGCGCATGCGGATCGCGGTGGATGGGCGGAAGCAGCGTGAGGTGCGGGAGCGGATCGAGAACGGGTGGCGGGAGAGCGGCGTGACAGGGGGGAGTGGGGGTGGGAGTGCAATGGAGAGTGGAGAGGTAGGGGAGGGAGAGTATGTCCTGGAAGGGCAGTTTGCGATGGTGGTGGCGTGGAACTGTGCGTTGATAGGGGATGGCTTCATGGTGACGCCATTTGCAAGCGCGACGGAGACCGGTGTGTTTGACGTGGTGGTAGTGCCGGGGGAGGTGTCCCGGGCGACCATGTTGGGAATGATGGTGAATTGTAAGGACGGGACGTTTGTGCGCAAGGTGCGGTGCTTTCAGTACTTCAAGGCGACGCGTCTTGAGTTTGAGGAGATCGACGGACGCTTTCTGACCGTCGACGGCGAGCAAGTGCCTGTCGAGCCATTTGTTTTGCAAATGGCTCCGGAGAATGGCCACGTGCGCATCCTCGACGCCTTTTCCGAAGCGCCTATGGACGCCTTTACGTTTGTCTGATTCCCTCCCAGACTCGTTCCATTCCTTCCCCAACCCCCCCCCCCGTCAACGCCCTTCCCACATGCACCATGTGGCCATCCAACGCATGCATGCACACACCAACAGCAACGTGCATGCCAGCCTCCTCCACCACTTTCAACGCCGCCCGCCTCGCCCCACGACTATGCATACTCATATGCAATGCATGCTGCGAAAGTGCAGATTGGGAGAGTATGAGGAGGGGCTGGGCATAAGGAAAAGGAGGGGAGGAGGGGAGGGGGTTTGAAGGAATGTTTTTAAATTTAAATGTCAAGGTCTAGCTAGTCTGGGTTATTAATTTAATGTTGGGTGAGGGGAGGGAGGGAAAAGGAAAACGGTTTGAATAAGGGTGACGTGGAGGACTGGTTTGGAGCAGAAACGGCCAATTGCAACAGCACAGCAATGCTACGCGAATCGAAACGTGGACACGTATACCACCCGAAGGCAGTTTGCCACGTATGCATACCTATTCCCCTTTTGCTTGTTTCTCCCCCTCACTCCCTCCCCCCCTCGTTGTCTTCATCTCGGCTCCTCCTGCCTTCGACCTCATTGATCCTCTCCCCCCTCCCCACGCTGCAACCTTTCCGTCACCTCCCTCCCTCCTTCCCTCCCTCCTTCCCTCACCTCCCTTTTTTTTCCAAGTGATGGGGGCTGGAGGGCTTGGGACAACAGTGGCGGCGAGCGGCTGTCTTGCTTTGGCTGCTGTGCTCCTGTCCCTCTTCCACATCCGCACCCACCTCTCCCACTACACTCATCCGCAATACCAACTGCACATTGTGCGCATCCTCGCCATGGTCCCCGTCTACTCGCTCACCTCGTGGTTTGCGCTTGTTCTGCACAAAGAGTCCCACATCCTCATCTTGCAGCTGCTGCGCGACTCGTACGAAGCCTACGTCATCTACAACTTTGTCGTCCTCCTCATCAACTACGCCGGCGGCGACCATCATCTATGTCGCTATCTGGAAGGCCAGCCGCGTCTTCCTCACTCGTTCCCTCTCTCCCACTCGCTCCCCCCGATGCAACTGGGCCCCTCCTTTCTCAACGCCATTCGCGCCTCTGAGCTCCAGTTTGTTCTTCTCAAACCGCTGGTCGCCCTCCTCAAACTCTACATCTTTTTCCACCCCCCGTCTCCCCCTCTCCCCGCTCTCCTCGCCGCCCTGTTTGCCGTCGTGGACAACCTCACTATCTCCATCGCCCTCTACGGCCTCGTACTCTTCTACCACGCCGCAGAGCACCCTCTGGCCCCTCACCGTCCGTTTGAAAAGTTTATCGCCGTCAAGGCCATCGTTTTCTTCTCCTTTTGGCAGGGCGTCGTCCTGTCGCTGGCAGCACGTCTGAACATTCTCAACGGCATTGGCGCAGACTTTAACAAGACACAGCGCGTGGCTGCCCTGCAGGACGTCCTCATCTGCGGCGAGATGGCCGTTGCCGCCGTGGCGCACTACTTTGTGTTTTCGGCACGCCCGTACGCTCAGGCGGCACCCGACCGGGACTGGGCGCACGCGCAGACGCCCGGCGGGGGCAGCGCATTGTTGCAGGTGGTCGACTTTCGCGACGTGCTTGCCGATGCAAAGGATCGGGTGTGGGGAGGGGTGGGGTTTGAGGCAGAGCTGCGCGAGCAGGAGCCGATCGTACCTAGCGTGGAGAAGGTGCTGGGGGATGTGTCGCCCGAAAAAGGGGCGGAAGCGAAGGGAAGAGAGCAGAGGACCCGTGTATGACGGGGGGACTGGGGAGCGCTTGTGGATCGGGTGTGTAGAGAGGAAGTGAGGGGGAACGGGGGGCGGGGGGGCGGAGGACGACCAGACATGGGGAGAGAGTGCGATTGACAGACGGGTCAGGTGTGGGTTGTTTGTTTGTGAAGCAGGTGGTTGCGGCCATCATCAAGAAGAATGACACTTTTTGGGTATGATGAGCTTGACCCCCACCCCCCCCCCTTCCTCCGGACTGTATGAATGGGTGCTGCGCGCAAACGCCGCACCCGGTGTGAAGGAGGTCGTCGAAAAGGGTGTGTTCCATTGGCGACTAATCCTTTGTACATCACTTTTTTTTTGTAAAGCTTTTTTATGTACACTAGCAATGGATTGGTTGTTTCCCGGATGGCAGGCTTATAAAAATCTAAATAGCGGCCTCCGCCCATCTGCAACATCACGCATCCCTCACTCCCCCGTTACTTCGTCCCCTCAATTTTCCTCTCGCACTCGCGGGAGGCGGCGAAGGAAGAGGGAAGAGCAGTAACCATATGATGTTTTCCGATTTTCACTCAAATACACACATATACCAACTCCCACGACGTTATATTGAGATACTGTTTGGCGCATCTGCAGGAGGTGATCTGTGTACGACTACACCTAAACTCCCCTTCATGCGATTTGTTTTGATGGCTATGCACTTGCTTATTACTAAATGTTAGCGTACAAAGGCCTCTACCGTGTAAGCATTGTTGCCTCAGTCAGTGCGGACGTCATGAATATACGTGTGCACTGCGAATCTGAAACAGACGGCCTGAGTCCACGATGGGCTAATATCAGGACTCGGACAGGATGTGCAAGTAGCATTGTTCTGAACTGTTCAAAACCTGCGCAGGTATAACAGCGAGGCGTTATCACTTCTGCCTCAATCGGAACTGGCAAATAGGACGTATAACGACTTACTCCAAACATGCCATCCTTCTCTTCGACGAAAACAAGCGGAAACAAATAAACAAAGGTACATCAAAGTCTCTGATGAGGCTAAATTCTACACGGAAACAAAAAGGCCAGAACCTCCGCAAACACTTTCATCTTACCATTGAAATCACACCAGGTGTATAGGAATTCGACAATCGTCCAATTTCATCGTTTCTGTAAGTTTTGATCTGGTTTGGCTGGGGCCAACAACGCTTGAAAGGAAGAAACACTGTAGATTACACAGCTATTTTTGTGGTGCGCTGTGGTATGGGTAGGAGCGGGCCCCCTGACGATTCTATAACCACAAATTGAAGCAGTCAGGTCCTAGACTTTCGGAACGGGGCTTTTTGTAGGATACCGCCCTAGTGCAGGTCCGGGAGTGGTGCACAATTTGCTACTTGGAATTGGGTTCCTCGTCTTTTGTAGCCAGCAAGGCTTGAATGTCGAGAAATCAGCTAACTAACAGCGACCACATTGGCAACGGTGGCGTGGTAAGGGTGAGTAGGGCTCAAATGTCTGCGAACAGCACAACGGGAGTGGAGGAATTTTTGCCAGTGGTACGGGGTGGTCACAGGTCACAGACTATGATAGCCCTGAAAGGAATAGACAGCAATCAGGTGTGGTAGCTGAATCGCTCATCAGCGTGTCCCATGTGGTGTGGGTAGGTACAGTTGCTGTTGAGCGTGCGGTGCGATCACATGTGAGGAGTCATACTCCAAATCTTTAGAGGTCGCGAGTAATGGGCAAGTTGGCAGCTATTCGAAGACTGGATATAAAGAACTCTCGGTCCGGACGGAAGAGAATGACGCTTCTGTTGGGAGAGAATGAAGCTTCTGTCGGAAGGCAAGGATGTGTCCAAAGCACAAGCATAGTACCCCTGCTGGTGGCAGGCGCTCAGGAGCAACCAGGAAAAATATTCCTCGGAGCTCAAGGTTGTAACTCTCAATGCCAAAGGCACGAACAAGGATGGGATTTCCTACTTCAGGAGTGTAAATCCAGAAGATTGAGGGCCCCTCCGTGATCGACCTACAGTGGATGTGCGTTCGTGGCTGTCCGCATGTCCTAACATAGAAAGGAGAAACTTCGCCGAAAAAGAACTGGTTATAATCTACAAAGAGTACAGATACGTTCGTGTTAGGGAGCCGAATAGCTTTTGACACGGCCATCCACCCCCACTCGTGGTGAAGTGAGGATAGCAAGGGCGAAAAGTGAATGAAGTACTTCAAACCGACTAAACATAAACCACCACAATGCTAGCTGGGCTTCTAATATGCGGACTTTGTACACGGCTAGAGGCACTAAGTCGCAGTAAATTTAGTATGTACACGGCTAGAGGCACTTACTAAATTTGCTGCCGGTGTCTAAAATTGTTACCAACTCTAAATATTCAGAAGTACAGTGAAGTATCTGGGTTCAGAATTAGTTCTGGCTCGAGTTTTGAATAAATCGAAATAAATGGGAAAAATCGCAATAGTTGGTTATAAATCAAACGAGTCGAAGAATTGACTTGTCGTAATGCGACTGGTCGACCTGCCACACAGAGTCTGTGTTGTTCTGGAGTCGGCTCCAACGGCCTACTCAAACTTTGGCATTGTTCTTTTGGCGATACGTGTTCTCGAACGTCAATGCGCTAAACTATTGGTCGCAGTGTCTCTACGGAGTTGGCTTTACGTTTTTCCAGTCCTCACAGACATAGCTCCGGACCATTACTCACTCCAGAGTATCTGCCTCAGGCTTTTGGAGATGCTCCGATAGACAATAGTAGAGAAATCAAGTATTGTGCCAAGGAAGACCGGCAAGTGGCCCATTTATGCCGACTGACAGTTTTTCACATGCACCATCCTCTCGATATAGACTGTGTTTCTTTCAACGTACTGGACAAAGAAGATCTTGGAGTTGATGTGAATGCGTTTTGTGCCACTCATCGACAATTCTTCCGCCCTAATCAGCGAGGCTTCGAGACCGGTGTGTTTTGCAGACCTTCTGGAATTGGGAGAGCTCATGGTTATTCTCCTTTCGACTTGCTCTAGACAAGGCACTAGAAGTTCTATCCCTGAGCAACATGGAACTGCTCATAGATGCACTGCAGACTTTCAGGCACAAAAAACTCGCTAAAGAAGTGCTGCAGAAGCTTACTACTCCCTGAAAGGATGGAATTGAGTACATACCGGACGAATGGGGTCAGCTAACGGTACATGTTACTGGCAATGCAACAGGTCTAAGTCCGGCGTCACTTATTATGATGTCAGGGTGTGGTTAACTGAGCTCATCCTTGAATAGGTTTGCTTCGGAATGGACCTGGCACGAGATCATTCTAATTTGCAGCAAGTACAGTTTTTCGCCCGATACGAGATCAAGCACCAGCACCACTTGAAAAGACCACTTTCACCACGATGGTTACCATCTCTTGAGAGTATTAATCTGGGCATGCACAGATAGGGTGCACGCCAGAGCTCCACATAATTTGACGTGTGGGCGCCCGGCTGTCCCAGAGCTGGGAACCAACTATGAGCAGTGTCGATATGGGTAATGCACGTACCTGAGGAGTACATGGATGCTGAAGATGGACGAATTATATACTTCTCATTCTCAACAGACCTAAGGGGTCGTCTTGATGCGGCACTGGGGTACCATGTACTGATATTACATCATCTGCTTCTAGATGGTGCGTCTATTAAATTATTTGGATCTTTCTGGACGTATTGCGGTCGGGTAAGTGTCATGCGTCAGCTTGCGCAGACCCGGCTGCCAAAACGATTCTGGTGTGCATGTCTTTGACTGAACACAGCAGATGAGGTGAAGAGGGGTCCTAGAGGCGTCGTGGCGCCCAATCTTTGCTCTCGAGCTACACAGAGTGTAGGTTGCACAGCCTGACGGAAACACAACAGGGAGAGAGGCGATCTTCTCCTCCAACTATCACGTGAAGGACGGAGCTTACCGACAAACACGCACTGGCCTTTTCTGGATTCACTTTTGAGCAGCGGCAACTTCATCGTCAGACCCGTCTCCTTCGGCCCCATGATCATTGGTTTGCTCCGAGTCGAGTTTTAGGATCGCCTTCGTGGGCAAAGTTGTTAAGAAAGGCAAAGACTCTCCTGATTGTACCCAGATCGATCGGGCCGTTCGACAACGCACATCGCCGTCATGACCAACCCGAAGTGGGAATTTCTCGTGTAGCTTGCGCGACGATCGCTTTTGTCTCGGTCACGGTCCAAATGTATAGGAACCCCCGGCTTACTCACTCTGGATCTGCAACTCACCAAGTACTGGAGCACTGTAGGCAACCAGACCAGGTACAGCCACTGTCGTCTCGAACCAGGGTTTCGGCATCAT
The DNA here is from genome assembly GCA_032356245.1 of Endocladia muricata. NCBI lineage: Eukaryota > Rhodophyta > Florideophyceae > Gigartinales > Endocladiaceae > Endocladia > Endocladia muricata. The sequence continues at coordinate 10,732 of JAUKWC010058162.1, read as the reverse complement.
CTCATACTTGCTGTTGAGTCCGAGGCATACTACTTCATCACAGTTATCCTTCATCTGAAGCTCAGTGTCCAAGAACCCACCGGGACCACGACAGAGATCGTCCTGTACGTACGCAGCTTGGGAGGTCTCTGGTTATACAGGTACACTGAATACTTATCAATTGCTCATGCGAGGAACGTATAGTCGGAAGCCATCCTTGCCTCAGTACGGATCTCGTTTGACATCTGCGACCCTCCCGAAAAAGCAGAGAAAGGTCGCTGGCGTGGGGGTGAGTTCTTAGGTCACCTCAGCGTCACCGTTACCAACGTCTTCGTACCGTATCGGTCCACTTACGGTTTCTGGAGAGCCCTGGAAATATCAATATGAGACTGTTCGTCCAAGCATGCCGAAATCGTCCAGTGGTCCGTGCACAGTCAGCGGTGTATCTTGCGGCGTATCTGTAACTAGCGCACTCTCCATGCGGCGTGGTTTTTACATGAATTTCCTTTGTGAATCACCGCTGGGTACCACGCATGACTCTTCTTGCCCATTTCACGCCGCAGAACGAGACTTTGATCTGAGGAAGAATTTGCAAAATGTGGCATATGCCCTGACCATGAGACATCTCTCGCCAATTTTATCGGTCTACCTACGATGTGCCGGGCGTTATGAAGAAAGGGCAGAGACTCGGGCGAGTTAATTGCCGAGGAGGGGGAGGAGGGGAGGAGATGGAAAGTCTCTCGAACTGTTCGGTCTGAACGAGATCCATCAACCATGGAGAGACACAGGCCACAGCACTCACCCTCAAAGCAATCACTGAACATATATGTGGGCTTGTTAGTAATTCTCAAGATTTTGGAGGATCATTCGGTCATATTGACAGCAGTCAACTTTAGTGCTAAAAGAACACCCGAGCGGAGAAAAGAGCAGCACTTTCTACAAAGTCATCTCATCCCATTTGGTACCATCGCTGATGCAGAGAAATTAGTCCCCCTCCCTCCGCTGCGTCGCTTGCCTTCGCGACTCTAGACATTGAGTGAAAAGCAAGTTAACTAAAATACTACTCGCCAACAAACGCCACCCCTCTCCCCTATTATCGGCCACTCGGCAAGAGGGAACGATTTCATCTATCTGCAGCTCCGCTTGAAAGACAACAAGTCTTCAATGGAGAGACTTAACGTCTAGAGTCAATCGGAAGGTCAAGTAGAGGCCATTATTTGGAACTTCCTGTCGAAACTGATCTCGGTCACCATGACCGACGTCTTCGTAAAACCAGTGCTGAACCCTTCGGTTATGCCGGACCGGTCTGCTCATGAGGGATGCATTCAGCTCTTACACCTCCATTCTGCGATACCATTCAAGCCGCAGAACCTATGCTTTCATTCCGTGTAGGTTTGTTGGTACAGGCGGGCCATACTATTGCTCCTCGTTTCGGGTTGCGTGAACAACATGCTCTGGTATCTTCAGAAGCACTTCAGGGCCGTTGCGGCTGCGTCTGAGTTTTGTGACATGGATGCGGATGTTTTTGAGGTGCAATAGGAGGTCTAGTTATACCGGTGGTTTCCTAAATGTTTTGCAGTTACAGGTCTACTACTAGTACACCCAGAATTTCATCAGGCGGGTGTATGGGTCTACTAATACTACATTCAGACTTCCCGCAGGTACACCCTGGGATCTACTATTACTACATTCGGACTTCTACCGAGTGAACATCCAGATCTACTAATACTAACCACCTTCCTCTAGTTCTCGGCAATCAGGACTACAAGTACCTGTCAATGTATTACGGCCTGTCGAGGTCCACGGGGCAGTTATGCTGCGCGGCGTACGACGATGTGCGGAATTCCATTGCTTGTTTTAATGCACTGCAACTGCCCTTTTTACATTCTCTGACGCATTACTTGCGGGCATCAGACCTGGTAAAACTAGGCGCCTGGTCCTTTCCGTGCGGTAGACGTTCGGTCTATTTGTACTAGATTTCAGTACTGCGACACATGTATTACATTTAGAGTATCCGGACGGACTTATGTTACTGTCCTCACACCACACTACTATCCTCGGTCCGCTCCGTCCTCCTCCTGTTCCAACGACCTCTTCCCTCGACATCACGTCCCACCTCTCATGGGTTGTCACTCTCTAAGCACACCATGCATCCTGCCTAGCTTCCATTCCCGCTCGTTCCACCACACCCTACCGCCACCCCCAAAGCCTCACTATCTGTCCCTGCAACGACCCATGATACTCGCACCACATCGCACACTACATGTCTTGCGACTGTCCAACCACTCCATGCATCTCGCAGGATCTCCGCTTGCATCTGGTAATCGCACAAGACTGATAAGGTCGGGCATCCTGCCAAACTTCTTCAGTCTTGCGCGAGTATTGAGTCGAAGCTTCCATGCTCTGTTGCGCATGCCGTCGCGTCTCAAGGAAAGAAACCCTTTCGCTTGGTAAGTTTATGTGGCGTTAGGGTACCTACGTAGATCTGAGAAGGTGGCATGTCGCGTCGCTGGTGCTTAAATGTGGCCTGTGGCAGGCTTTTCCGTTCCACAGTTTCGTCGCCGTGCGTCCGAAACACCCTAGATCGTACGAAAATCCTTTAATGAGGGGTATCACAGTATTAACATACTTCGATTCCCACCTCTCGTGAGAGTAGCCATCAATGAATGCATCATGCTTACTTCTCCACACAGCCAGTAGCATGCGAGTGTGTCGAATGGCAGGCCCGTCTTCAATTGTGAGTACTGTTTCGTGCATGAGACTTGCAATTTGTTTAGTACACGTGAAAGTGGTCACGAGCAGACATGCCGTCGTACACTGAGTACACCCAAGAAGAATGCTTCGCCTGTGGGTAATGTTATAGACATCTATTCTCCTACTTCTCCCACCCGCACTTCTCGTTTCAGCCCTATTTACGCATGTTCAATATGCGCAGCACATTTCGGCATTGCTTCAGATTGTCTCTCGACGCGTACCCTCATTCCAAACACGAGTAACAGTCTCACTTCCAAACATGGCGACAATTCGAGCTCGTGCCTATTTTCGTGCAGTGCTCACCCGCCCCAGAGCCGCCTGTCAACTACGAGTACAGCATTCCTACTGATCAAGGTGCGGTATCCCTGCTTCCTGTGCTCCAGTCTTCATGTAACTCGGTCGCCGCGGCGACCACATGTAACACCCACCCCCCGATACAATGTAATGCAGTTTGTCCCAAGGAAGTCGAGAGGACCGCCGGCAAAAGGATGGTTTATGATATCAGATCTGTCCAGCCAAATCCCAATTTCTGTCTTGCCCGCTTGGGAGGCGGCGTTCGTGTAGCGCGCTAGAGTTTGAGTAAGCCGCCGGGGATGTGTACAGAACAGAACTGACAGTACGCGGCGCGTTGGCTAGTCGCAATGCGGTAAACCAAGTCTGTAACACTTTTCATTTCTGAATAAGTATTTCGGTTACTTTGGTAAATTTCATTTCTTGGAACTTGAGCTAAATGCAGTTCTGGACCCAATTATTGGACCATACTAGTAGATATGTAGAGTAGGCGCCAATTAATGGCACCGACGGTAGAATTAATACGTATACCAGTTGTAGCACCAGGTCGGCCCGTAATATACCCAGCCAGCGTTATGGTGGTCTAATCTTAGTGGGTGTAAAGGGCTGCATTCCTTCTTCGACCTACCTGCCCTTCCTCATCCGCGGTTGACTGCGTGCAATCGGATCGAAAGCCATTCGGCTCGATTGGACGGACACGACCGACCCTGCTGCAGGGTGTAGCTAACCATTCTTAGGAAAAAATCGTCCCCTTTGTGTTGCGACATGTGGACAGTCGTCAACCCACCTCGCCTGTAGCGCGAACATGGAAGCTCCTTCTGTCGTCGCGACTTACGGCCCCACCGTCAGAGACCTCGTCTTTGTCGGCCTGTTCCCCGTTGGAATTAACGACCCTAAGCTCGGAAGTTACTTTCTGTTCGTAGCTACAGAGCGTTTTCGAACTGTAGTGGTCGTATGATGGTGCTTTGAGCGCACGGTTATCTTCCGACGGAGGCCTTACTGTCTTCTGATCGGAACGAAAATCGTTCGTAATTGATCTCCGATCAGCTCTGGACTTGCTCAGAAATTGCGGACTTTGAGGATTCCGAGTATGACTGCCCATACACGACTGGACCGCGCGCACAAGACCGTCTACGCAAACTTATCCCCGTCAGAGTACGCCTGAGAGCAGTTCTGTCACCTTGCTAAATTGTTATCGACTGCTTCGAAGATTGTACAGTTCGTGCCCTGCGACTACCTCGTATCCGCGGAGAAATCTCCTCCACCGTTTCTGTACCAACACAGACTACGGAACCCTAGTCACCCTTCCCACGCTACCATTGGTAACGTGGTTGCTGTCAGGCAGCTGGTCCCACGAGGGCCAAGCTCTGTCGGATGCCATAGCCGAGGAATTCAAGTTAGGCCAGTACGTTATGCACAACCCCCGGACTTGCAGTAGGTTAATGTCCTACAGTTTCCCGTTCAGGAACAACCCGCTGGCTCACACCCGCCAAGCTTCGACGATAATATTCCGTCAATCCATGTGATACTCTCCAATTTATTACTCTTAGAACTACTTACGTTCCTGATTACTTCTGTACTATGGCGAATGATAATGATGACAACCTTAACTTCATTTGAATCTGCCCGATGCAGAAACGTTTCATTCATCACGTTTATGAAAATGGAATCTTCGGCACGACGAAAAGGCAGCGATTCAGCTTCATACTTCTGGTCGTTGATGACAAAAAACTCATATAAACCGTAACGGTGGTCCAGGTTTTTTCTTTCGTTGGTATGCATGACGGCGAATCGCTGTAGGCCGACGAGTACGGCTTTGTCCGGTTCACTACTTGTATTCAAACAGCAGACGTTTTCAACAACAAGCTGGAATACGACTGCCATCGGTGGTCTACAGATGAGAAAGTAAATCTTACGGAAAGTTTCGTCCAGCCGCCGGGTATGCAGCCACAAGACCGCCGAAGTCCTGCTTCTCCCTCGTTCTACCTATGCAAGGTCTCTGCTACCATTTGGACAGCCCCGATGAGGCGAAAGAGACCGTACGTCACCGCTTGTACCCCTCCACTCCAATGTCTTTACCACTGCTTTCGTATGAAGTAGTTCTACAAAGACTCTGACGATGGGCCAGTTCTACCCGACCTCTCTAACCCAACAGATACGACATCCTCTCCTTACCAGAATTAAACACGCGAAAAGCACGACCTGTCCAGTGAGCTACGAGCGAGCAACTAGGGCCCACTACCCTCCTTCTCTTCTGCGACCAGATATTTACTCGTCTTCTTTTGCAAAAAAAGAGCGCCGGGAGTGATACAGAATTGTGGCCGATGTCCATGACAGTCTAGACGCGCCATCCCATAATTCATGCGGGTGGTCAGTTAAGTCTTCGTGTACGGTGTAGCAACCAACGACACTCTCAAGCATATTCGAGATGTTGCCCGAAGAACACGTCTCTCTTACGGCTGCATACTCCTTTTTCTCTGAATACACCTTGTGTAGGCCTATGGCTACCTGAGGGAGCCTGCTGAGAGTTTCTCGTGATCCTGCTCGCCGAAACGTTCCAGCCCCTCATTTTCCGACTCAAACAAGGCTCCCTGAACCGTAGAACCAGACGCAAACATTCGTTTTGGGACGGGGTGGCATGACGCGCTGCAGATTGTGCCTAGAATCTGCGTGGTCTCCACGGGCAGATATTTGGAAAACGTCAGATCAAAATTGCAGTGAGGCTGGCCCCCACATCCCTCAGATTGTGGCAGACAGGCTACCATTCTCGTCGGCCAGGTATTGAGGCGTATGAGTTGCATGACGCATCCGTGCTCGGAAGTTCCGTCCAGTTCAGCCTGGTACCCTCAGAGCTCGTATAGGATAATTCTCCCCATAAAGTTTCCAGACAAGACATCACCCCTCTCAGGATTACCTACCTCACCGCACATAGAGTAATCACAGTACGCTAGATCATTGATCTTGCTGAGTCGCCACGTTGGGGAGTTCGGTATTCCTCACTCCATCTCTGAGCTCATCAGACGCATCAGCGCTTGAATCGCCTGCGAGGAGTACTCCGCTCGATCGCTGTCCGATACAAGCGTGGTTTTCCGCGACTTCAGTATGAAACACCTGACACACTGGAGCACCTTGTCACTAGAGTTCCTTCACTACAAGCTCGTCTCGTAAGAAATCGTCTGCTCCATCGTTGCCCACAGAGTATAGCCTGTCAAGGTGGCATTTTCGAACCGGCGGCAGCATTTCGCGTCCAAAACAAAGCTGAACAGTTCCTTTCGACAAGCTCTGTACGCACCGTCGCGACTAGAGCCATGGACTCATCGCCACAGGGACGTGTATAGTACTCAGTACAATTAACCATAGCTATCGTTTGGGTCGACACGTCACAGTTCAGGCCATCCGTGGGAAACTCTCCTCCCACGCAGGGCTTACCGCGACCGGGCCGGTTCAGGATTGGGACAGCCGTTGCTCGGTCAAGCGCAGCAGTTTCGCGATGGTACCCTCGCAGAAAACTCGCTTCGACGGTCGTGGCGACAGCGATGGACTTTGCACGTACTTGTTTCATACGCTTGGGGCTCTGGCCACGCCCGGATGCCTCATGCCGGGGGGCCTGCGTGGAGCCTCAAAAAACCCTGCGAGCCACGCGGAGGATCCCGTTCTGCTGCTCGACATACTTCGTATCAGTTTGTAGCCGCATGAACGCAGAAAGTGTTGTCTGAGTCCCTGTATTAACCTCGAGATGCTCATGATGGGCTTGCTGCAGCTTCTCTTTGTAGTCTCTGCCCGTTGCATTGATACCGACAACCATTCTTCCCGCGTGTTGACCTTTCTCGTCTCCGCTGCAAGCATTTCGTAGTACTCTTCGACCTGCTCAAGCGAGAGCGGCTGTCGGCGAACTACAGCGAAATTTCCAAGCCTTATTGGAGACGGTATGGACGGAGGTGGAGAGCCAGAGAGTCTCTGCCTCGGTGCAACAGGAGGACACATGGTCGCACGAGAGTTCTGCTCTGCTCTGTAGACGGTGTCCGACAGCACACGGGCGACCAAGCCAGGCGTATGGACGTGTGGTGCGGACAGAATTCCAGCCCGGACGGTGATTCTGGCCGTGCTCGAGCTGCGTTCGCAAATAACAAGAGAACAATTAGAGTACATCTCCCTGGTAGCACGTACTACAGGGACTGCCAGTATTGCAGCGGCACCGCCGGTTGCGATATCAGCTGCATCTGTGCCTTAATAACTTTCTCGACGATACAGAGATGGCGCCGACGTTGTCTGGAGCTTGGCGATCTGCGTCTACGTTCCTGTCGGGTGCGGCTGGTGTAATTTGGCCTGATGAAACGGTGTGATCACAGCGACAGCCGCATCTGGGACATCTTCGTCCTCATCCCCCTGCTCGTCAGTGTGCATACCAGGTTTTGCGCAGAAGTGGCCTTCTTCTTTTTGGTGGCCAGCCGAGCCACGGATGTTGCACTGCTCCATGGGCAGGACAGGACATGTAGAGGCCTCGTAAGATGCACGAGTACTGTAATTCAGCGGTCGAGGTCTGGAGAGGCGGTGGGAACAGTTTATGCAGGGAACTCACCTAAGATGCGTCCACCTGAGCCTGGAGGCATCGACTGTATGGGCGACCTGGTCTCGTAGTACTCGAAACAAGAAATTGTTGTTTTGAACATTCAAAGTGGTACTGACGCCACTGCAAAAGCATACTTAGGCCTTCCGAAACATCGCTATTTCATCGGGCTCGACAAGGATGGCGACTGCGTCAGTCAGGTTCTGCCAGGACTGGTTCTGGCTGCTTGCTAGAGGGCTGCGAGTACCGTGTGTGATGTTGGTGTTCTTGGGAGGGTTTTCGGGCCTTGCACAGGGTATTCAGCCTGCATGAAAACGAATTCGTCTGCGAGTACAAGGTACAAACCTTACTATGCTCCCACTGGGTGCCCTTGGTATCAGTACCGAGCGGACTACATTGTCCAGCTTATCGTGAGTGACGCTGAGGATCCCACGGCTGCCCTGTGCTATTTACGGGCGCCGAGGCAAAACTGGGGAGCGAGGTCCCACGCCCTCCTAGAGACGTAAGTCCGTTTTAAATTGAGGTTCATGGAAGGGATAGGGAGTCGAGTGGTGGTACGTCCATTCACGGGGGGGCCCGGCCGTCTGGGGCTCGGGGTGGTTAAGGACAGGGTTGTGGCGCATGGAGAATCGATCTCTACCTTCAATCGAACGCGTCTGTACACAGACCTGTGTCAGTGGAACGGGGGGAACACGAAGATCTATGGAGCTGGAGTTGTATGGGTAGACAAAGAAAGGCTCAACCAGGTACCCCTTCTTGTGGAAATGCGGGCGGAGTGCCCGGATGGTCCGAGGCATACCATCTACGTCGTACCGACACCCTCTTGTCAGGCCTGAATCGTGAATGACGCTTAGCAGTTGCCTGGTGAGGAGGAGAAAGCCGACAGGAGTACTTGTACAGCGCGAGACGCGAACATGGAGTGTTATATGGATCGAGGGGAACCGTCGCCGCGAGCTCCACGTTCACAGAGCGTGATCACGACTCGTGCGACACGATAGGGTATGAAAGCTAAAAACCTATTCCCATAATATGGGGTCAGGTTCAGCCCCTACATAAGTGCTAAGACTTTACGAAGTATCATGCAGTAAAATAATCTAAAGTACTACACACGACCGTCCGGACCAATTACCTCCTGCAGGCTACACGACGACCGCTTGGTGGAAATTACTCGACGCAGCGGTAGCAACATTTGCCCAGGAGGGGGATTTTCGACCCACTGTAACAGTAAAAAGAAGGTTCGGAATGTGATCATAATCTAAACTCGAGCGATACCCCTAGTAGTGGGCCTACCGATCTGCTCGTGTAGAAATACATGAGCAGATGGGTATTTTCTTCCGGATTCAAGCTCGTTTGTCTATCTGCTCAAGTACTTACACACGAGTAGATCGCTACGGTTGTCACCATCGACCCCCCTGCCGACCCTACGGGTCGTAATGTTTTACAACTATAAATTTTGCTCTTGCAGCCCCCCCAGGACTGCGTTGTTCCATCCGCCACGCTGTTTACCGCTAACCACGCCCATTCTACCTCATGTGCCCGTTGCATACATGTACCTCTTGCGTTACGATTCTCATTCTTCCTTACTTCCATTCTCTACCATGACCGTTGCGCTCTCCTTCGCAAAGGGATTTGCGGTCATCTTATCCGCCTTTCCCTTATTAAACCCCTCCTTCACGACATCCGTCGTTCGCTGGTTCTCCCGACTGCTTTACTTCGAAAAGACAGACAACTTGCCAATCGCGACCCTCACCCTCAGATTCCCCACGTCGGACATGGAGACACCTGTGAAGGTCAAGTTTTAGCCGCAGCTGCAAGAAGTGGGGGGCAGCGGGAGATGTGAAGGCGAATTCGGGCGCATCACTCTCTGAAGTGGAGTCGCCGTCCCACGACCGCCTATATCGGGATGCTCCCGGCCAGGGGATCATTTTGTTCGCCAGCTTTGCACCGTTGGAAGAGCAGCCCGTATTCTGTGTGACTTTCTGGAATGCTCACCACGAATCCGCTGAGGTCTGCTTCTACATGGCGCCGACCAAACAGCCGCGGCATGTACTTCACGAAAGCATCGACGTCACCCTCGACAGTGTCCTGTCCAACATGGTTGAGTGCTGCTATAGTTGTGATTTTGGCGTCACCAGTGTCACCTTGCAAACCTGTGACAGTCCCTCGCCCCCGGATATCACTGACAGGAGCATTTAGGGCTGCAAGGTGTCGTGCGAAGGCGGGAAGTGTCATCTGGTGGACGGCCTTTATGGCAAACAAGCCGTCCCCAACATGATCCGGTGCTCAAATTCAGTCCATAAACTCGGAATGAACTCTCGTACGTCGGCCCGCCATATGACTACAAAAAAAATCTGCGGCTGGTGACCGGCGGTCACCCGCACTCGATGCTCTGCCTGCTCCCGATTCACATACACAATGCCCACTGAGCGCACTTGTACCTCTCGAGGAAGGGCATCGTACCTATGTACTGATTTATGTTCTCTATGCCTGCATATGTGCACGATAGCAATCCTGCGGGTAAAGACTGGGGTTCGGACACCTGGAAATCCCACCAGCCTCAGACGCATGAGTCGAGTACTCTAGCAGAGGGAGACGGGGATATGAGCAGAGGGAATACGTACTTCGAAAAGCAAGAAGGTGAGCTTCTGCGCCACGGGAACACTCGCATCGAAAATTCGCCGGGCCGCCGCAGTACTCCCCGCGGAAGTCTAGATCCCCTAGCGCCGACGCCCGAGGAAAACCTGTCCCAGAATGAGAAGCTGTCGTTGGTCATTGTCAGCACATCTGAGGAGGACAGTGGCCTCGGATACGAGCAGAATGAGACTGTAAGAAACCAGATTGCGAAAGAAGGGAAAGGCGATGGCGAAGCAGTAAACTGGCAGCGGGGAATTGGTTACCAGTAGAGTACTACGGGCCTGCTGATAAAGGTTTGCGAGTCGAAGGGGGATTTGGCGTGGGGATCGTGATAGCGTGGCCGGCTGGACGCGTGGGTGGGTCATCATACCGTATACGTTGGTCTTAGGAAGGTACTGGGCATGAAGATGCTTCTACCTTAGACGAGGTGTCAGTTTTTTGGGACTGTGGAGAGTTGGGCGCAGCAAATATCACACAAATACTACAAGAAGACATTAAATGCGGAGA
>JAUKWC010058051.1:0-38734 GCA_032356245.1 Endocladia muricata | reverse complement strand
GGGGGAGGGTAGAGCGGGGGGAAAGGCCAACGTTGAGTGGAATAAATTATCTATTTTTCGATATTTCTCACTTTGTCAAACTATGTTTTGTGTTTTGTGAATGATATCTTTCGATCTTGATCGAAGCTGTGGCGAAAATCACCGCATCGTTGTCAGTGATAACTCAAAGGAATCTATCTTCCCCTTGTCATCAAATCTCGACCGTCCACTCTTTTGCTGTTCTCTCTCGTGCGCACCGCGTGCAAAGCCCGTCGCCGTGCGATGGGTCGCGGAAAGCCCTTCACTCAGCCCCTGAGCCGTTTGGTCTCCGCTGGTGTAGCGCCGCCCTCCCCATGGATGTCGATCGTAGAAGCCACGCGTCCTGTTTTTATACCCGTCAAGGTCACAAGACCCCCCCTCATTGAGTACCCTGAGGACCGTCTGCGGAATATCTACCTCCGTCGCAATATCGATGCGCGCCGCATTCCCGTCGATCTCAAAGCCCGCTCTATCCCCGAGAGACATATTGCCGATCAGTTTGTGTCCATCCAAATGCAACTCATGGAGGAACAGGGTCTGGCAGAGGAAGAGGCGTACAATGTCGCGGATCGCAAACTCAGCTCTCAACGAGGGGGGCGGAAAGACAAAGAGGAAGACTTGCATGGTCCTCTCGCCAGTCCCAATGTCGATGATGAGGTTGCAAGGCTGTATTTGGCTTCTGCAAAGGATTCCCAGCGTGATCGTGCGATGTATCGTGCTCTAATCAAGCAGAAAGAGGGGAATAATTAGACCTGTGTGAAAGGCAAGGTCAGTGAATGAGCAAGTAGTGCCCGAGTGTTTCTCCAAGCCATCTGTGTTTTATATGAATCTGCCTAAAATCGACTAGCAACAACGTTGGTTTCCCGTCATTCACTTCTCGTCATTGGTTCAAGCACAGCGTGAGGAGAAACAGGTTTAGATTCGTTGTGTCCGGGTTTCGAGGTGAGAGAAATTGTGCTGAGGGAGGACAGGTCGCTCTCGTCGTCATTGCATGCTGTTTCATTTACAGGGCCGCTCGGGATTGTCACCAATGGTGTTAACCTTTCAGTATCATCACGCAGAAACGGGTGCTGTAAGTGCTTCCTTGCGGATGCACGGATGTCAGGATCAAAGGAGAGCATCGGCAAAAGAAATTGAGCAAGAGATTGTGCGAGAGGCTTCGGCATTTTGTATTTCTCGTAAAGCAATTCCTCCAATCCCCAAAAGTGGAGTGGTGCAACGTGAAGCAATTCGCCGTCTTCGTCGAAGTATTGATCAGCCAAAACTCCTTTGTTTCGGACACATCGTGGGACTGGGCCAAGAAGCTCCACCATGAGAGCGAGGTGATCCTCATCACGGCCATAGTTTTTGCCGCTGTGTGGGTCGAAAAGAAAATCTCCAGTGGCAAGTTCAAAGATGACGCACGCTAAGGACCACATGTCTGCTTTTGTGTCGTAACCCGTTCCCAGAATCACTTCGGGGGCTCGATATTGTCTGGTCTGAATATCGCTCGTGAAGTGTTTCGATTTCCAACATGCGTTCCCGAAGTCGACGAGCTTCACCTTGCCGGATGCGAACGCCGTGTGTAACCGCTCTTGATGTGTACAGCCATTAGTCTGGCGAGTCGTTCCATCTCTGGTTGATTGTTTCGCCAAGACCTCGTTGTTGCGGTTTGCTACTTTGCGCTCAGCTGGGTGCTCGAAGGTCTCTCGCGATTCCTGGCAGTGCACAAAAAGCACGTTCTCGGGCTTCACATCCGTATGGATGATACCACATGTGTCATGAACGTATTCGAGCGCTTCCAGTATTTGCCGCGCGATTGACTTGATCATTGGAAGGGGGATCCCATTGTATTCATACTTTCTTACCAGAGATAGCAAGGACCTGCTCAGTACCTCGAAAGTCAGGCAGATGTGAATTCCGTTTGGTCCCACAATCTCAAAATGATCCAGTAACATTACCACATGTTCAGACCGCTCCTGACCTTTTTCTTGCAAAGCTTTGAGCAACTTTATCTCATCTCTGGCTGCTTCTGCATAATGTGGATCTGACTTCTGCACCTTTACAGCACAATACGTTTCATTAAAAGTATCAAACGCAAGCCAGACCGTCGAGAAATGTCCCCACCCTAGCTTCTTCACCACTACATATCTCCCGCTATCCCAAACCTCGCCGATACGGACTGAGTGATATCCACCAGGACGATAGTCCTCGTCGTCTTCAGCTTCTGAGGTGTCAACATCTGAAGCTTTGCTCGGAATTTCTACATGGTCTAGCGTTGCATTCAGTTCTTGCGGATTATCCATAATGGAAGTTTGCTTGTCCATCGTGTTCCCCATTCCCAAGGCTAGCCAGCGAAGTTGTGTATTTAAAAAGACTGCGAAGCAAAGGGAAGCTCTTCAGCCAGCCTGGTTCTAAAAGAATAAACACATAGAGAAATGGGACGTGGAGTAGTCAAAGAAATGTGCACATCTGATATCTAGCGACAGAAAGAGCGCTTGCGCTGCTTCTTTCTCTTATTCCAGAATATGGAATTCTAAACTTTTTCTTTCCTGCTGAGAGGAGCACATTCGTCAAATGCAAACATATATATACGTTATGTGTCACGTTTCTAAGGGGCAGTGTACTGAACAGAGTCAGATTTTGCTGGCTAGTGTTCCACAAACATAAATCTCTAGCGTTCAATGATACATATTTTAAGGCTTGAACGACAATTGACAACATTTTTAGGTCTTCTGATACTCATACCAACAAATGCTTGCAGGCGTTGGATAATCATCGTGTGAAAGCCTTCAGTTACTCAACCCCACCGACTACGGTGTGTGTTTATATCATTGGCCGCCGCATAAATTCACTCAACAATCTGAGCTTCACAGAATGCCATTGATTCACTTCCTGCCTCAAGTTGTTTGCTCATCGCATTTTGAGATCTAATCCGTTGTAGACGTTTCCTCTGGTTCACTAATACGCACCGGAGCGACTTTATATTTTGCTGGTCACAGGAAACAGTTTCCTCGTCCAATTGCAACAGCACACCTCAGTGAGGAAATGTGCCCATGTGATGAACACAGCAACACCCATAGCTAGGGTTCGCGCGAAACATGTGTATCACAGAAGGCAGTGGTTCTTACCTGCGTCGCCGCTTTAGTTTACTAGTGGCAAACCGCGTACAATCCAGGAGATGGCTCACACTTCGTGTCTGAAGGGTTCGGTACAATACTCAGCGGGCTCTTCTCCTATTCTTCGCGACAAAATTTTTGTAACCTAGACTAGTCCCATACAAACTGTCGCACCACGTAAAAACAGATGCGAAATTTCCGGAATGCATGTAGTGGTGGTAGTCGTGGTGTTCTGCACCGGCGTACGCAGGAAAAATTCCTTTCAAGCTGAAAGGCATCTCATAACCAGAATGTATATCGATCGCTTCCCAATTGCGAAAAGTCTGCCATATCATCAAGGTGTATAGATGAGGTCCAAGCAACAACGGACCAACAAATGTTGGGATAGCTTGGGCAAGAACTTCGACAGGATGGGCATACGCAGCGACTATAGCAAACGGAGCGTCATATGTGTGATGAACGCTGTGGATGTGTTTGTAAAGCCATGGCAGATGAAGAGCCCGGTGAACCCAGTAGTTGAGGAAATCCTCGACAAGAAAAAAATAGACTATTTGTACAATGATTACCTGCCAACTCGGAAGCGGGCCATCCCGTGATATTCCGAAGTACTTGATGACAAAGCCACCAAATGTTAGCAATGGAAGGACCACGGATGTAAATGAAATGAGCATGTCCGCGCACGACTTGAATATCTCCCGGCGCGAGGCGTATTTGTCATCCTGAATTTTGAACGCACGACTCCGTTCTGGTTTAATCAAGTCCATCGCAAGATATGGTAGACATCCGCAGAAGTAGCCCACAACCTGGGATACGAAACACCCGACCACAAACATTTTATACTCTGATACATTTCGACATAGCCACTGCCAAGCAGGATTCAGCGTTTTTGTGCAGAATATTGTCAGAAGGACGAGAAATTCAGTCAGCATCCCTCAAAACTCGACTGAACAAACATGAACTTTCGGTGTCTTCTAGGCCGTCCGCCAAAAGATCTCCTTCTTTTGATTCCGGCTGACCTGGTTTCAGGAAATGCACCCACTACAAAAGGAAGTCTGCCGGCCGATGCGCTTAAGAGGCTCATAGAGGCGTTTGTGAAGAAAAGGTGTAGCTACAGTGAACACTTGTGTTCAGTTAGGGCACTGTTAAAAGCACGATACGAGAGACAGGTGGGACAATACCAAACACTCTGTTCTGAGCGAAATTTTGGCGAATCCAATGAATATTGATGCAACCGCCTAAATGTAAAGATTCTTCCAGGTTTTGGAAATTTCTGCCGACGGAGTTCCCTGTAATCCATATTCAATTACAGGTGAAAGAAGAGCGAAAGATCAAGTGTGGTGGGTCCGTTTAAATACCATAGGCTTTGCAGATTAAATCCATTGGGAGTTAACGTTCTGTCACTGTGTGGGACTGTTGTTATTTGTCCATTTACCGCGCGATGGCGAGAGATGTAACGAGATGGAAAATGAGGGCGGATGTGGTGGGAAGAGGAGGAGGAACGCCTGAGACGCCTGAGAGTAGTTGTTCTCTTGCTTCTTCTACTTGGAATCTTTGTGCCAAAGGTCCTCTGCTGGACTGCTGCTTTACTACGCGTAGTACCCTCAATCCTTGTGTGTGTGATGCAGCTCGTTTGTTTGTTTGCATTATTCGCTGTTTTGCATTGCTCGCTAACTAGCCGCCTGAAGAGATATGGCTGTTCTTGTCTATTGCGTTTGGATTCTGTTGTTTTGCTGTTTACTTGCATGTATCGATGTAGATTTGCATTGGTATGTATCATAGTTTCGTAACGTACTTGTGTAAGAGCATCTCCAACATGGCCAAAATAGAATGTAAATCGGACCGATTTGCATTTGTATTCGGGAGACTTGTCTCAAGTGGAAGACGAAATGTAGAAATGAAAATACATCGGCCGTTTCGAAATGCACATCGGCCAGATTTGCAGATTGTTCGCGATCGACTTATTCTGTGGTGCTAATGATATACTATTATGTAAAATGAACTCTATTTTTTGAAGGTGAATCCTCGTGGAGGGGTTCATTTCTGAACTCTATATTCTGAAGCCAATAGGATAGGGTTAGCGGATTCGGAGGGAAGTGATTGGGGAAATAGGGGCTTTTTAAAGGGTTATGGGTTGGGGGGTGGGGAGAGGGGGATTTGAAAATACTTCTGAACTATTTGGAATACCACTTGATTGTGCAGGTTGTCTTTATGTGCTGTTATTACCCCGCAATGAGGGTTCATTTCGCTGGTAATGGCATGTCTACAACAATACCGGTGCTCTCTAAGTGTCTATTGTACCTTCCACCTCATGCAGTATGAGGCGGATCTGCCTCATATGAGGCGGGTACAGGGCGAGTTATCATTTCAACTTAAAACCAGCCGATTTCTTAGATTTTTATATCATTCGAAAGGCCTTGGTCTTGTCCGTCAGAACAAGGTTGAAGATCTAGAAATGTCTCGAAACTAGTTTGATTTGGCCACTTGTAAGCTACAACAAGCCTAATCTTACACTTCTGAAACTAAAAAGTACGAGAACGAATCGTACATGTATGCAAGTTTTGCATTATCACAACACTGACATTTCTCTGACGTAGATTTGTGAATACGTTTTGCAATTTTTTCGTACCTCATTTGTGACTTTCGGCCGGTACAATAGACACGAGTAAGGGATGCTTACTTCCAGACGACGGTCGGAAGTAGCTTTCGATGAGGCTACAACCCTCTGCAGAACCTTTGAAGAGCATTTCAAGACAAAGATTATTTTGCTTGCTCTGTTGGTGAATCATATCAACAAGCTTACTCATTCCGGTTTTACGACATGCATCGCGCACTGGCATCCACTCACAATCGTATGCATCCTACGAGATGAGTGACGGTGCGTCAAATTGTCCCTGTAAATGCGCACAACAGATCTCGACGGCGTACGGACTCACGCTTTGTATCTTGGTGAGTCTGTTCTCATGCTCCGACAGAGTACTTGCAGTACAGCATGCTTTTTGCCACTGTGGATGCACACGCTCTACGGAATCTCTGTCCTTACGAATTGTGCCCTCACTTTCCGATGAAGTGTTCTTTTGTTTCCAAATGCACGTTACCAACGGCAGACATTGTGAACATGGCTCTGAGGGAGATGTAAGACCGTCTTTTGCTGCAGGATTACTGCAGTACGCCTTTCAGTAGTCGCAGTGAACCTAGACACTCGTATGGAAACGCCACAATATGATTTGGATATCTCATACTGTAGCCACTTCCTGTGTGAGAAGCGCTGTGCTCCTCCCGGCGATTGGATTGTAACAAAATCCGTGTGAGCATGCTGCGGAGTGCAATTCGCACACGAGCAGTCTATCGAGCTCGTAACCTTTATTTTTCCACGATATCTATTCTATCGAGTATTGCTCACCATAGTACGTACGCAAAAGCGCAGCTACTATACCACAGCGGGTCTCCCGAGCCAGGCATCCTCCTTTGATTGTTCACTGAGCTGAGGCGACTCAGGATTGGCCTAACCGCTCACCCACTCTCATCACTCGAGTGGTAGTGTTTCACAGCCAGTGCATTTGCACATTATGCATGGTCTAATTAAGCGCACGAGCTATGCTTTGTCGAGTTACTCGGGCTAAGTTAGCCCCGGAATTACAAGGCAGACAGTAATGTGAACACCCATGTCTTAAGCGAGGAATGCGGGTGAGCGACCCATTGGAACCTTGGTCAGCAAAGCCAAGTCCTGCGTCTACTCCCAATTCCAGCTCACATGCATGTGGGAGTACTTACAAAGAGGAAAGGGAGCACAATAAACTCCAGGACAGAGAGAGAAAGAAGAGGGCCTTGTGCACGCTTACAGTGTCTGCCGAGCTAGGTTATCCTTCAGTAGTTGTGCGCACCATGGTTTCGTTGCCACTTTTGAGAATTGCACTGTACTGTATGTCTATACAGTACTGTATAACTTCGGACTGTAATCCTTATGTCTAGGTACGGAGTCGTAAAGCCTCGGTAGTCGTTCCGAGTCTGTACAATGTACTGTACTGTAGTACTGTGCTGTACATGTCCAGTTCGTGGCCGCTATGACCGTTTTCGGCTTATGGGAAACGATAACGCCCGACATGCTCCACTTTAAGGGTGAAGTTCATAACGTGTTCTACCGTCGCTGTCACGTGATTGTCGAGTGATTAGTCCGTTCGAATCCTGTGGTTACCAAGAAAAGTGAGAGGGTTCCTTGTACTGTTTGGAGTTGCATAATTCCTTTCTATCGCAGTGCTTGCGATTTGGGCTGTGGTTCAGATCTGTTCTGAACTGCTGTACAAAGCGAAATCGTGTCGTACATGATTCACGAGAGTTCTTCTACCATCACATCTACAATAGTTGAATCGAGTTCGTAATGATGTCGGCAATGTCGTTTAAATGGAAACTTGCTGCCGTATCACTGTGGCTTTTGTTGCGCGCTAATTTAGCTTCTGCGAAAGAGAGAAGGATTCATGTCGATATGAAAGTAACAGAGATCGATAAACATTTGATGTCCGCGAGAGACGATCCTTTCGCCGATGAAGACAAATGGGCTGACTTGACTGATGCGCAGAGAACATCGTGGACTGCCTCGAATGAATTCGTCGATCTTTCTAAAGGCATGCCGCAGGTGTTTTTGAGCACGAAACAAATCAGGAGAGAAGGAATCTCTGTAACGGTCGAAGTCTACATTGTGGTAGCCGAGAAGCTTCTCAGTGAGGGAAAAGTAAAGCAAATTGGGCACTATGCGAAGGCTATGCGTGCTGGTTCAAATGGCACTTCTTTGAGTTTCCGAGTTAAAGTGGCTCCTCAAGCATTGTTCAAACGCCTGGCGATGCATTCGACGGCAATCAATCCGTCGGAGTATCTCACTGTGCTAGAGCAATCCGCAGCATCATTTGGCGGCGGAAACGTTCTCTTCGTGATAGTAAATCACCGAGATAAACCTGTCAACAAGTACGAATCTACAAAACCGATTGTAGGGAACGGCAGAGTGGCATGGATTATGCACAACATCGAGAAGGGGAATACACTCAATGTTGCCTCACTTTTAACTTCAACAGAGCGTGCCGCCGAGCGTGTGTATGCGCCTCGATCGTTATACTACCCAGTTCCATTAATTCGCCATTTGCGTGTTGAGGTCGCAGCGTACACTCCCGGTCATGAGCATCGGGCCTTATGGCTCCGAAATTTCGATTGGAACGCCTTCGAAACTGCTGTCAGATCTGTTGCTGTTCACGGGCAAACGGTCAGCTTCTTCTCAACACAGGTGAACGTCGAATGCGACAAATGCGTACGTGCGTTCCGAGATGTAGAGAAGTATAGCCGAGATTTTAGCAAGAAGGCCGCCGCGGCTTTGAATAATGACGTGATGCCTAATGAAACTTGGGCGAAAGGAATGACAGCAATACATTTACGGAAGCGTATTCCGAGCGACTCCTTTCGTGTTTATGTTCTTGACACCGTTCGATTGCGTAAAACTGAGCATCTACAGCGACTAGAACGTCGACCGCTCTCAGTGTTTCCTGGGATGGGCGTGATCACTTTTCGTTCCTCCGAGGAACACCAGACATCAGGTCTTCAAACCTATTTAGTCAAAGCAACTGTTGCCGGAGTGTATGGCATTGCTGAGCCTGAGCTATATGTACATACAGAGTCGAGTTCAAATCCGACTCAAGAAAAAAGAGGCCCATCGGCGATACTACAAGATGTTATCGTGCGCAACTTGGTACGCTCTGTCACCAACAAATGTCTAACAGAACTCGAAGAAATTGTAGGAGGAATCGTTTACTTCGACATTGATCCTGCGAAGTCACTTGGAGAACGCGAGTTCATTCGTTTCGCTCAACGTGTCAACTTAATGTTGGCAAAGGTTGCGAGGGCGACTGCAATGCTCGCCGAAACAAATGACCTGAAGACCGCACTGTTTATTGCATCGTCCACAAGCCACGATATGCGCGCAATTCGATCAACTTTCGAGTTGGAAGCTAACACGAAAACGTTCGAGAGATTCCGTGATCCGACTCTGCGCTGTCACTTTTCTCGATTGAGAAGAGAGGCGCTTAGAGCGTCAGAGATACTTGAGACTGACTACCCTAACGCATCAACGTTTCTCTTAGCCACACTTAGCTTCATCGTCGCGTCGACTTTGACTTCATCTGCTTTACGCAGCTTTCATGCGCGAAAGTCCCGGTCTAAACGCGAATGAGGCGCAGTCGAGGGCTTCTTCCGTGGGTGAGAGATGTTTGCGCGCTGTTCCGTAGCCACATTCCGGGCGAGGAACTACACAACTCGGGCTCGATAACTACTGCACAACCAAGCTTTCAATCCACCTGCCGTTCGTCTGAAGCTGTGCAGTACATCTTACGAAAGTACTAACAGTATGATCATTTACTGAGGGCAAAGAGTCACAGTTCTTCCTTCTTCGTCACATGCGGGCTGATACCTTTCATAATCGCCTTCACATCGATGAAGTCTTGACCATACACATCTTTCAGCAGCGAGTCGCACCGAACTGGCTTTCCTGGAGCGCCGCGTAAATTGTTAACGCGAATGTACTCCCAAATGGCTTTCACAATGTCTTGACGCGTCATCTCTTTTTCGTTTCCACAGATGGCAGACATTTCCGGACTAAGCACCAGTGGCTTAAAGAGCTTGCGACCGGCCAATTTATCAGCTGACACAGCGTCTCCGGAACCCTTTCGACTTCTCTTCTTTTTCTTTAGCTCGCCCGATGTTGCTCCTTCTCTCTCCTCACGCTCCTTTCGCGAAATGTAATCAAGCTCGAACTTCTCGGCTTCCGCAATGTACTTACCTCCAACAGCTTCAGGTTTCGAAAGGTGCGGACTGACATACTTACTCATCTCCAAAATCGTGCATGAGTTCACGCCGAAGAGCTTTTTGAGCTTGTCATCGCACAGAACGACTCGCTTGTTTGTAGGGTCCTGCAATTTGTTCTCTTTCACATACGAGCTCAGAGCTTTCAAAATGGTGGATCGCGGTTGAGCGGTATCTTCAACAAATTCTAGAAGAGTCTCAGACGGCACCAGCGGCCGCGCAAGGGCAGGGATCCGTCGTGGTGCCGCAGCTACAATTGTGTTTGCAGAGCTGCTCCTTCGATACTGTTGACATTGAAAGCGCTGGTGAGTCGCGAAGGACCTCACCGAAAGTTTAGGAAGAAAGGATCCCGCAAACGCTGCACTTTGAGAAGCCATTCCTGCGAAAAGGAGGTATCGGGGAATGGACTGTGGCGCGGTGGCGAGACAAAATGTTTCCCAGAGTTCGTGAATCACACGCGTCAAATGATGAATTGCCTTCACCCGTGCGAAGTTTCAGAAGATCTGCTAGCAATCAGCTAACGATGGGTCTGGAAGGTGAACAAGACCTCCTCTGCAGATGCAATGCCCAACTTCAAGGTTAGATTTCGAAGGGATCTCTGTGAAGATTTTGTGTCGAGGGAAGGAAAATCTGTACAATGTTTAACGGCAGATAGCTAGATCGAGGCACTGGAATTTGCAGGTCGGGAGGACAATCTAGGCCATACACCGAGTATCTGTACTCTACTGATACTCTGTACAGTATTTCCCTGTTGATGAGACGATCAGTCTACCATTACTAAATTAAAATTTCAATTGTTGGTTTAATCAAAAAGAGGTCGCGGTCCAGAACCAGGCGGACAGCACACTTCCACCTACCACCTCATGTGCCATTGAAATTGTTCATATTCCAAGCTGACAGAAATGTTCAGGAAACAACTCAATTCAATATCCTGCTCTCAATCTAGACGAAAACTTGGTCCATTTGTTCTTTCTTGCGAAAACTGGTAGTTCCTCTTTTCAATCAAATATACCGTGGAAAATTACGAAATATCATATTTAGTTGTTTGCTGGAGTGTAGCTTTCGGTTTTAGGGCTACATCGTTGTGCTGTAATACGTGGATGAAGTCTCCAATATCACACCATCCTCTAATGTTTGGCTAGTGCTCGTGCATTGGTGAAAAAGTTGAAACGAAAGCACAAAGAGCACGCACTTTCGCCTATTTGCTGCAA
This sequence comes from Endocladia muricata, assembly GCA_032356245.1. NCBI lineage: Eukaryota > Rhodophyta > Florideophyceae > Gigartinales > Endocladiaceae > Endocladia > Endocladia muricata. The sequence continues at coordinate 27,570 of JAUKWC010058051.1, read as the reverse complement.
AATGCCGCAATACCTCGCTGTGTCTCTCTTCGTTGCCCGCACCAAATCTTTCCTCTTCGCCCTTTAAAAGCCGCCGCTGAGGCAATTTTTTGCACTCGGACGCGGTTCTGTGGAATCTCATCTCTGTTTGTTGACACCTTTCTCTCTTGCTTTATTGCCGTGCATACGAAGTGTTTCGTAACCTCGTTCTCTCGGCTTTTCGACTGAATCTTCTTGGTGGAGTTCCGTTGCGCTTCTTGTGCTCTATTTGTGTTTTCAGGCGGCTATTGAGTGACGTGCCCTCGCGTGCACTCTGTTCGGATCTCTTTGCAGATATACCTGTGGCTCTTGGTGAGTTTTCGAAGTTGATAGCATCGATTAGATTGAGCCGGCGCATGGCATTGAAAGCGTATGGAGACGCGAGGGAGAGGGCGTGAGGCGCGTGCGACAACCGACGAAACTCCGACCTCCACGACACGAGCCTCCGCTGCCCGCAACAATTCGTCCCCTGCTCCTTTCGAGCCACCTTCGACTCGCTCAAGGACGCGCCAGCGTGCATCGACTATACTGCCGCACACCGTGTCTCGCAATACCAGAGCCTCGGCACCTGCGTCATCAGCTCAAGCTCACCTACCTCCACCACCGGCTGCCCCGGTACAACCCCGTCCTAAACGGTCCTCCATATCAAGGCGTTCTGGAGGCACCACAACCGTGCCATTTGCAGCTTCTTCCCTCACATCTGGTCGGGCGAGCACTTCTCAGCGCCCTACAAATTCTACCTCAACTACCTCAGCACCAAGCACCACGCGTGCCCCTGCGACGCGCAAGCGCACTCGCTCTTCCAGTAGGAGACATCCTGGGCAGGTCGCTTCCAGCTCGCTGCTACCGTCAGCCGTTGAAGCTCCGCACTTGCCAACAGCATCCGCCCTCGCAGCCGCTGCGTCATCTGCAGCAGTAGCGGCAGCTCTATCAACAAGGCCGTGGAAGAGACCGAGACGATCGCCGCCTACCGGTCGTCACCCTCGAGCTATAGGAGGTCTATCTAGTCCAGGGAGAGCTGTTTCTGGAAGTGCGGCTTCTCGACGTCATAGTAGAGACATGGATCCCTCCAATCCAGCGGGAAATTCGAACCCCAGGGATGTGGAAGCAGTTGTGCAAATGAGAGACGATGATGGACCAAGTTCTCTTGGAAGCGATCGCGCCGGAGCAAATACTCTGCAAGGTCTGTTACGCAGGCTTGGAGCCGATTTGAGTGACATATTTCCGACCAGTGGCGCGACATCGCACGCACGTTTGCAGCAGCTACGCACATCGATCAACTCTCCGGATAGTAATGAACAGCAGATTGATGCTTTATCAGAATTGTGCGAATTTCTTTCAGTGGGTACTGAAGAATCTCTTGTTTCCTTTTCAGTGAATTTGTTTGTAGGTCCGTTGGTGAATCTGCTGAGAACAGGCAACAATATTGAGATCAAGATCTACGCGGCCAGAGCACTTACTCATATGATGGAGGCCCTTCCTTCGTCATCATCAACCATTGCTAATCACGGGGCCGCAGGTCCTCTTTGTCAGAATTTGTTGTCAATCGAGTACATTGACCTTGCGGAACAATCGCTTTCCGCACTGTACAAGTTAAGCGTCGATTATCCTCAGCAGATCGTAAGTGCAAATGGCTTTCAAGCAGTGTTGTCGTTTATAGACTTTTTCTCTCTCGGTGTGCAGCGTGTCGCCGCCGCTACTGCATGCAATCTTTGTCGATTACCCCGTGCGGATGCTATGGACATGGTAAGCGGTGTTTTACCAACAATGATGAGACTACTAGATTCAGAAGATCAACGCATTCGAGAATCAGCTATATTAGGTTTCACCAGGCTTGCTGAATCATTCCGCAGCGCGCATACCAAATTGGAAATTCTTTGCGGAGAAGAGTCCATTCTTTTAGACAAGGTGTTCGGTCTCATTGTACCTACCTCTCCTCCGGCTCTAGCCCCACATTCATACTCTTCAGCTCTGCGAATGTTAGCGACATTGTCTCGAGGAAGCTCAAAGCTGGGTTTGCAAATTCTCCGAACTGAGTCACTCATTCTGAAGTTGAAATTACGATTGACCTCGGGTGCCACAATGCATTCCGTCGAGTGTCTCGTCCTCGCTGATAGTCTTCTTCCTGAGATACCTGATACGGATGGAGGCCAAAGCCCGTCAAGCAGATCTAGGCGTCGTCGAAGCGTTGGAACATTGGCAGCGTTTGCGGCTGTAGACGCAAAACGTAGAGAAGAGCTGCAGAGCGACTTGGCTCCTCTTCGATTTTTCGGAATGACTTTATTTTCGACTATGATGAAGTTCTACATTTCATGCGCTGATTCGAATGCTCGTCGTCTAGCTCTGTCCATTATGGCAAAGTTCATTACTATTGCTCCTGAAGATGTTCTTCTAGATGTGATTACGGAGAAGTCAGCCAAGGACAAGTCGGAAACGACCGTTACCAATGCCATGCAATTTTGTCCATTTGTCGCAGCACTTTTAGGAGCAAATAGCTCTCGCAATGAAACATTAGTCGGACTGGCTATGGCAGACTCAGCCTTGCAAAAAATACCAGCATTACGAGAGGCGTTTGCACGCGAAGGCGTTGTGCACGAAATTGTGAGACTGGCAGCTCTTGGCTCCAATATTGACGAGGGTGATGGAAATGATGATGTCGAAATCGTTGGAGACAATACAGATGGTCCGCAGGTTGCCGCTACCCCTGGTTCTCCTGCTGAGACTAGCGCTCGGCCTTCTGGAGTTTCTTCTGCTGAAGGATCTGCTGCTCGGAGTATGGAGCCAATTTGGACTGTCGTAGCTGCGTTTCAACGAGGATCCTTACAGAGAGGTTCGCGTAGTGATGCTGGATCTGGCTCGCAACGTTTGCCCGGCAGGCCACTCGACACCCGTTTTTCAGATCCAGACTCTGTACAATTCTTAGTGCCAAAGGCTGCTCGGTCCATTCTTAGGATGCACCTTGGAGCTCAAACTGATGGAAATATTGATGAGAAATTTCTCAACAACAGCATCCTGAGCTGCTTAACATATATTTGCGTTCTTCTTGATCCCGCGAAAGCCTCCTTCGAGGAAAGCAAAGCTGTAGAAGGTTTGAGGAAACTCGTTGACCTTCTTACCGCTCCGCAAAGACTCACAGTTTTTGAAGTTTCGAAGAGCGGCCTTATGGAGGTTTTAGCGCGGTACTTGACTCCAGAAACGACTGAACTCATGGACTCCCGGCTTTTCTCGCTTGTCGAGTGCCTCAATGCTGGCACACATCAGCGCCCGTTTTCTGCATTGGTAGATTTGGCGCTGGGAGTACTTGCTTCCGAAGAGAAGCTTCCCATACAAATTTACGAATGGCCAGCTGGTACTGCATCAGCATCAGTTAGTTCGGGGCTGCGACAGCTCGCTCAACCTTTTAAACTCAGGCTGCGGAAGGCCTCTTCGGAAGAAGGCGGTGCAAACTTGCGTGACTACTCTCATCACGTTGTTCTCATCGAGCCACTAGCGACTATGTCTAGTGTTCAGGAGTTTTTATGGCCCAAAGTGCGACAACCAGATCGTAGTGCATCGGGTAGTTTGCCGACTAGTACAAGACGCCGTGGGGCTCAAACGAGGGGCTCATCTAGTGCTAGAATGCCGGAAAGTGACAACCGAAGCGAGGGACGCCGGTCTCCTAGAGGTGGGACGCGGTTGTCTGTAGACTTGGATGAAGATGACTATGTGGACGAGGGCATGTTTGATATGGAAGACGACAACAACGAAGACGAGGAATTAGCAGATGAGGAAGATGACGACGATCAGAATAGTGACCCATCTGACGGTGAAGTTAGCTCAGGAGAAGAGGATGTTATTGAGCAGGGTGGTGGCGAGAGTGATGAGAATGATGTTGATGCAGGAGATGCTTTTGATGTAGATCAGCTCGGAACATCATTGCCTCCTTTCGAATTGGACCATGATTCGTTGGGTCAAGCTCCTATTCGTGGCAATCGCTTCAATACAATCGGCTCCGAGAGGCTAGGGAGAGCAGGATCAGCTTCACAGCAGGCGAACGATGCGACTGCAACTTTCCGCTCGTATGCAGCTGCGTTAGCAGCAAACATGCCGAGACGAATTAACAGGATTACAGCGACAGGGAGCTTGAGTCGAAATTCTCAGGGACCAGGGCAAAATAATGGAGACCGTGACGGCGCTATTGATGCCCAACCTCAAGTCGTGAAAAGGCTGTCGTTTACCTTAAATGGTAGACAAATGCACAAGGATTGCTCGATTCTAAGTGCGGTGATTCAATCTTCAGCTGAAAGTCGCGGAATAGGTCCCCGGTTGTGGTCCGATATCCACACCTTAGTTTATTCGAAAGCTCATGAAAATGAGAGTGACGTCGATGGGGATAGTCGTGGTGTTCTGCAGGGATCGACGTCTGACGCGGACAAAGCTCAGGATTGTGCAGGTGGTGATGCCTCTGGGCCTGTGCGAAGGTCACCAAGGCTGCTTGAGAATCGCGGGAAGAATCATGTTCCAGAAAGCAGTTTACCCCGCGATATCGAGACCGAAGTGGGGTCAGCTGTATTAGCAAAAGTAACCGTAGACAGCGGTGTTGTGCCTTCCTCACGCCTTTTTTCTCTTTCGAACTTCCCCGACTCTATAACCCCAGTTATTGATGTGCTCAAGCAGCTGAACTGGATTTACGAAAAGTTGACTTGTAGGTATTCACGTATTAATGGAGTACGAAATAATGTGCATTGCCTGAATGAAGATTCGGATGTGGTCTTTAATAGTGAGAAGTTGAAGGCCAAGTTGCTTAGGCAGTTATCAGATCCATTGGCTCTCTGTGGCAATGTCGTTCCTGAGTGGTGTTTCTCGATATCAGAAGATTCATCGTTTCTGATTCCTTTTGAAGCGCGCAGAATCCTATTTCAATCGACTGCACTTGGTGTTGCACGCGGTCTTCATCAGCTTCAGACCCGCGTCGACAATGCAGGAGTTTCGAACGCAACGCATCGTGCTTCTCGCGGTCATCGTGATAGCGAAGCGCGCGTTGGTCGTATTCAGCGTCAAAAGGTTCGTCTCCACCGAAGCAGGATACTCGAATCAGCTATTACGATGATGACAAACTACAGTGCTCATCCCACTGTGTTAGAAGTGCAGTACTTTGACGAGGCCGGTACAGGCCTTGGTCCGACTCTAGAGTTTTATACTCTGGCATCTCGCGAGATTCAGAGGGTTGACCTTGGTTTGTGGAGAAGTACGGGTGTTTCTGTTCCAAAAGAGAAAAAATGTGTCGCGGAAGACAGCGGGAGTAATTCGGGACCAACGGGGAAGTCAGTCGGGCTGGGGAGCCGAACTGCTATTGTTAGAAGGCGTAGTCGCCGCCATTCACAAAGCATTGACAACTCGCAGATGCAAGATATTATTGCTGATGATGGGGAGTCTCCATCTTATGTGGTGCCGACCGGAAGTGGTCTATTCCCCTCATGTCTCCCAATTGTCTCTGATGGTTCCGAAAAGGAAACTTCTGCGAAAACACTTTTTAGTTTCGTCGGCAAACTGCTCGGAAAAGCTATCGTCGACGGTCGCTTGTTGGATCTGAGATTCTCGAAAACTTTTTCACGATTATTGCTGGCCTACTGCGGAGTCCTCTCCAATGCACAGAAAAGGGCAGTATCCAAATCGAACGACGGGGTCATTCTTGGAAGAGATTCAGCCGGGAATGGCAAAGTGAGCGCCTGTGATTGGGATCAAGTTACAAAAGAAGATGTATGGGACGCACTGACCTCTGGAACTACTGCAATGAAGCTGTTAGAGGATGTTGATCCGCAGCTCGCATCGTCGTTAAAAGCTGTAATGCAAATGGTGCGCACAGCCGAAGAGGATTCTTTCGAGGCGCTGGCGATGACATTTGTACTTCCAGGTGATGACGAAATGGAATTAATCAGGGGCGGGAAAAATATAGCCGTGACATCAAATAATGCGGAGGAATTTGTTCGAAGAGTGACGTATCATGTTCTTTTCGGAGGGGTGCAAAACCAAGCAGAAGCGCTATTGCATGGACTGAATGATGTGATGGGTATCAAGAACTTGTTATGTTTTCAAGACCACGAGTTGGAAATGGTGATATGCGGGCCCTCTTTTGAGAAGTGGACTATCGATTTTCTTGTCCAAGCCACCCGTTGTGATCATGGTTACAGCCACGAGAGTCCTGCAGTTCTCTACTTTCTGCAAATCTTGTCTGAGATGAATCAGGAAGATCAGCAACGCTTTGTTCTTTTCGCAACTGGCTCGCCGGCGCTGCCGCTCGGTGGTCTTCGCAGTCTGCACCCTAAGCTAACAATTGTGCGTCGAACACCGGAGGCAGGGCGCTCTCCAGATGAGTGTCTGCCGACGGTTATGACGTGCACAAATTACTTCAAACTACCGGAGTACAGTTCTTTCGTTATTGCTAAAAAGCAAACCATGTACGCGGTTCGCGAAGGTCAAGGTTCGTTTCATTTGTCGTAATTGTGCAACGCAAAGTGTCATCTATGTCTCAAGGGAAAACAACGGCGGTGTTTGGCACCCCGCGCACACAAACGGCTACTGCGAGTCGTAGCCTACTGCAGGCAAATAATATGATAGTTTCACGAATTGAGTAAATTTCCATTTAGTTGCCACATACATTGTTTCAATGTTTCACTGCTTTTCTCTTTCATGTCTTCGAAGAAAACGACTGGGCAGCATTCAGGCCTTCCTTCACAGCCAACTCAACAGTTTTAGTGATCTCCTTGGCCGCCAGTTTGCCACTCAGGACAGCCCCTTCCATCGAGGCCAGATACATTTGCAATGTAAAATCACCAGCAAGAAAAAAGTTTGCTATCGACGTTCTTTGCGTAGGTCTGCTCGGTTGCAAACCCTTTGTGGTTTTGTATACACTTCGTGGAGTTTTCACGACGTGGTATTTCAGTAATTTCGCTGGTTCCGCCGCAAGACTGCCAATATGTTGCGGAAACAGCCTCTCTAATTCTGTCATTGTAGCTGCAACTATATCCTCATCAGGTTTCCCAATGTACTCATCCGCGGGTGCCAGTACCAATTCGAGCATGCTTTTGTCTGAATCTGCATATTCGCGACAGGTATTCGACATATCTGCGTACACAGAAAGCAAGGGACTGCGAGAAAACAGCAGATGATCGACGTCTGTCAACTTTCTGTCAAACCACAGATGCAGGTTAATGACGGGTACGCCCACTAGGTTCTTCAGCTTTGCAAATGAGTCGATTGACTTCCACTTTTCAGGAAGCACTAGCTTCAAAATATCGACCGGCATCGCGCTCACATACGCATCAGCCTCAACAATCTCCTCCCCCGCCCGCCCGTCCCCGCCCGCCATGACAAGATGCTTGACAGTACCATCCTCATTCAAACACACTCGCTTCAATCGCTTGCCCAACAGCACCTGTCCCCCTCGCTCCTCAATATGCTCTACAATCGGCTCGCATAACCGCTCCGTTGGCGACCCGTCCAAAAACGCCATCTTCGACCCGTTCTTCTCCTGCAGAAACCTGTTCAGGGCCGTCAGAATCACCGTCGTAGAGATATCGTCCGGCCCAATGAAGTTGAGCGCCTTGGTCATGGCAATGAACACCTCGTCGTTGACCCGCTCGGGAATGCCCTGCTTGCGCAACCACTCGGTCCACGAAAACTCGTCACACTTCTCCACATACTCCTGCCCGAGCACAATAGCCGGCAACAGACCGATGGCAAACTTGATCTTCTCCGGCCACGTGAGCATATCATTGTTCCGCAGAATGGCCACAATGCCGTTCAGCGGCGCCGGCAACATGGCCGGAAAATCGAAGCGCGAGTACTTTGGGCGCGTGTGAATCAAACCGTCCTCACCCGGCACAACCTCCCCTTCCTTTTGCTTCATATTGAAGATCATTGAATGCTCCTTCCACTGCAGCCGATCCTCAATGCCCAGCTCCTTGAACAACTGCAGCATATTCGGGTACGCCCCGAAAAAGATATGCAAACCCGTCTCATACCAGTCACCATCCTCATCCTTCCACGCCGCCACTTTTCCGCCCAATACGTTGCGCGCCTCATACACGACCGGTTGCAGGCCGGCATCGGCGAGATACTTGGCGCACGAGAGACCGGCCAGACCGGCGCCGATGACGGCGACGCGCACAGGACGACCGGATTGCTCCGGGTCGAGCGTGAGAGGGGAGGGAGGGGCTACAGCCGGACTTGCGCGCATGCGCAGGCTCAGGCGGTGGGAGCGAAAACGGGCAGGGGAGGCGTGCGGCGTGGTCAGAGAGAGGCGTGAGGACCGTGAGGTGACGGGGACGAGGGGAACAAACGCTGCGGTAGGTGAGGCCATGTTGAGCGGGATTTCGGGAGATGGTTAGAATTAGGAGATAGGAGACAACGAACAAGTGGGCACGAAGAGAGCGAGACTGGCAAGCAAGAGGTGAGGGAGCAGGCAATGGACAAGAAGATGCAAAGAGGTGGGAGTCTCCACCGGTTTTCAAAGGACAGTTGAGGGGGATGGAGGTGCAGTAGTAAATTGTGGTTTTTGGGGAGCTGTGGTAGCGCAGGAGGCGGAACGCCCCGGGTCAACGCCTCACGCACGAGTCTGCGGTCACATGTGCCCGCCAGGCGGCGTTGATCATTGGACAATGTGTGGACAAGGCATTGAGCCAACTGCCAACCTCCGCACACCTCCGTACCGCTTCATCCTCAACCGTCGCTCGAATCCGCCACCCCCCCCTCCCCCGAGCAACATCTTACGTATTCATATTCACCTGCAACAAACCCGTAAACTTTTATACAGTATGATACCCCCCTCCCTCAACACATCCCGCCCCTCTACCACGCCATCATTCTCCCTCGTCCCGCCGCCTCAACTCCACCCACCTTCCCCGTCCGTCACAACGCCACATCCCCAAACACCCCCAACATCGCCACCGCCGCGCACGCCGCAATCGTCAGATTATCATCCCCAACCACCTCCTTTGGCAGCAACTCGCACCCCGCACACGCCACCGACACCCCCAACAGCTTGACCCACCCTCCCCCCGAAACCTCCACCCCACTCATCCCTTGCATCCCCATCCACTGCACCGCCGCGCACGACCCCGCCCATGCCGCCACCACAAACGCCACGCTCCCGGCCACACTCTTCCCTCCACTCCATTCCCCGCCCCACTTGCTCCCGGCCCCCCACCGTCGCCCTATTACCTCCGCCGCCGCATCTCCAAAGCACAGCTGCATCACTGCCACCGCCCCCGCCGCCGTCTGGAAGAGCGACAGTGTTGCCAGCAGGAGTACGGCCGAGTAATAGAGTGGCCCTTGCAGCGCCTCGTGGGCGCCGCCGTTGCGACTGAGCGCTCTCCCCAGTGCCCCGCGCTTTCCATCCGCCTCTGCCGCAGAGCCTGTAAACACAAGGATGGCAATGAAGAGCAGCGGAATGGCGGCGGCAAGCAGACGCGCAGAGGGGAGTGTCGAGTAGAAGGGCCACAGGAAGATAAACCCCGGACCGCACGAGGTATGAATGACCTTGCGCGTGGTCGTGGAGGAGACGAGGTGCAGGACGGTGAGGCGCTGCCAGAGGGCGAGCCAGGCGGCGACAAAGACGAGAATCCCAGCGGTGAGAGTGATGTCGCCAGAGTGCAGCAGGGGAATGGTCGAGAGAAGAGAGGAGGGGAGCGGGTACGGGAAAGGGAAGGAGGCGGCTTGCATGCTGATGGAGGCATGATGCGGGGAGGTCATGGTGTGCATTGCATGTCTGACAGGGGGGAGGACTAGGGGGAGGGATTTGCCGAAGCGGGAGCGGGGTGAAAAGGGAGAGACGTGGGGTGTATGCCAGGTGAGTGGGATGGAGAGGGCCGAGGGGAGGAAAGCACAATGCATCGGGGGGCTGCGACGGGTAGGCTTCACGACGGTGGAAAGGGGAGGAGAGAACCTCGCAGAGGCGATTTGCACTCTTTCGCGTGTTGTTTGCATTCTCCAGTCAGTCACCCCGACTATTGGCTGTGCAAAATCTAAACAGTGGTGTGCAAAAGCAAAACCCTATGAGGCGTTTGACGCGAGGAGCACAATTCCCAACCTCAATCGCACCAATCTCATTCGTACGTGAAGTCGGCCGTATTTGACTGGTGCGGAAAGCAAAGATGCTGCATGTGTTTTTTCCCATTAGTGGCATCCGTTCTGCAAAGAGACAACGAGTTTGCTCTCACCGATACGGCAAAAAGGACGCAGCTGGCCTCGCTACTGTAAATACTGTACTGTCTTACAGTACAGGATATACGGTATGCTCTACTCTACAGTATTACATACTGTACATGCACTTCCCCGTTTATCAGTGTGTACTACAGTATGTCGTAGCCCCCTAGAAACCTCGATAACCTCCAATGATACGTACTGTACATGTGGGGCACATGCACTGTAATGTACATACTGTACACCCCCCAAGTAGAGTATCAGGGGCTTGCCGATGATCGCAAGTTGCATTTACAGTCGCACCCACCACAACCACCTCCATTCCGCACAGCCGCTCAGTTCATCCGATCGCGATCTACGAGACCCAGCCAGCAGCTCTCTGTCGACCTCTCCCTCACACCCCATTTCGCGTTCTTCCAATCTACAGTGTCGACCTCTATTGCCTTTCGAGCTCTTATCTGCGCATTCCGCAGCTTCTGGTGTTGGGGAACGATTTAGCTACCCGCATTCCCTCACGCTTCTCCAACGATCAGCTGTGGGCATCAAGTGATGGGTACGACCGCCTCGATGCACGCTTCGCGTGCTGGGGCATGGGAGTCTGGAATTACCCACGCACAAAAAGTCACACGCCTGTACCGTGCATCTCTACGCACATCCCGCGATTGGATCATCGATTATGAGCAGTGGGTCAAGGATGCCACCCAGATCAAGGCGCGCTTCAAAGCAAATAAGCACAAGTCACTCGCGGAAGGCCGCATTCTCACAGAAAAGGGCATGGCCGAGTTGTTCTCCCAGCGCCATCCGGAACCTTACATCCCCATCTATGCCCCGGGCTCGTCGAGCTACCAGCGAAATATACCCCCACCCCCAGAGGTATGCATCCATCGCTGTTTGTTGCCTTATTGCACCATGTCTTGTTTTTGACTTTTCAATGGGTGACGCGAGCCCGTACAACAGCAACTAACCTGTTTTTGAGCCCCTCAATCTGTTCTCGGTCTTGATGTTTGGTGAAGCTTGCCGAGAGGTCGATGCCACCTCCTCACGAATGTATCAAGTAGCGACGCCATGCGACGGGGCTGTAGCGGTCTCTCGCCTTACGTATGAGTTCTCAGGAAAACGTGAGGCCTTTGGTTGGAGTGCACAGTTTACGTATTGCAGTTAGTGTGCATTGCCCTGTGTACCACGCCGAGGAGATAGTAGCGTCAATGATGCCAAATCTTGACCAGTTTGTCCTTTCCAGCAGATACTGCGCGTTTGCCGTCGGTGCTCCAATCCACAGTGTATACTTCATCCGAATGGCCAGGCAAGTCAGATTTCAACTTTCTAGTTCTCATTTCCCATACTTTGCAGGTGCTGTCACGCGACGCACTCATCAACATACGCCCATCGGCAGACCACACTACTCGATAAACAGCTCCGACATGTCCTCGAAATGTGAACAGAAATTTCCCCGTTGCTCCATCCCATAGTCGCACACTCTTGTCAAAGCTCGCTGAGGCAATGTACACCCCGTCTGGGCTAAACAGCACATCGTTCACCAGCTGCTGATGCCCAGTCATGCGCGTCATTGGCGTAATCTTTCTACTGCCACCTTGAGAAAGGTCATTCCACATCATTAGTGTGAAGTCATCAGAACCACTGACCATCCTTTCCTTCCCACCCACCGTTTTCTTTTTCACTTCTTCGTACCGCTTTGCAGCTTCTTGTTGGCTCAACTGCTTTGCCTGGAACCCGACTGCTTCATCCAGCATTGGAAAGGCACCACATCTTAGCACGTAGTCCGTGGATAGCGTCATTGTATTCACCCAGTGCCCATGAGCGCTAATGCTTCGGATGACCAAGCCTGTGCTTGTATCCCACACTTTAATTGTTCGGTCCTGGGAAGCCGAATAGATGACATCTTCTCCTGACCACTTGACGCATGTGACAGCAGCAGTGTGTCCAGCAAGAACTCTGAAGCACGTTGAAGCTGATGTATTCCAAATGCGCAAGGTGTTGTCTTTCGATGCAGAAACGAGCCGCGAGCATGCAGCTGAAAGGTGATAAGGCTGCCATGCAAGTGAGGTGACCCATTTTTTGTGTCCAGACAACGGCTTCCCGATTAAGGTTCCAGCTATAGGATCCCAAACTCTGACAGAGCCGTCCATAGACGCTGACGCCAACCTCTTCGCATCAGGCGAGAAACATATGGTGAGCACCCAGTTCTTGTGACCGGTCAAGGTTTTATCCGGCAATTGAGATTCTGGATTCCACAACCGAACTGTCGTATCCCCTGAACCCGTCGCCAGCATCCGTGAGTCTGGAGAGAATGATGAGGCCAGGATAGCTTCTGAGTGCCCCGGCAAAGACGCGGTACATCTCGTCACCGATCGAACCCGGAATAAGGACTGAGGCTGATATGTAATTGCAACAATTCGTTCACTTCCCAGCGAAACTGACTTTAGCGCAACATTCAGCGACTTCGTCACCTCCACTCGCGATTCAGTCAGAAAAAATGCGTACGCCAAAGCCTCGTCGCTACTCAATAACTCATTCAGTAAGGCTGTGAGCTGCTCGGCTGTGGATGCAGAGGGAATGTCCAATGACGGACCGGTTCGTTCTCCCTCCGCACTGATGAACTGAACAATGACCGTAGCCTCCTTGTCTTCCTTGACTGTCATGCTGCAGCCTTATCTCTCGATGAGTCTACGAGATATTTGGTACACTCAATAAAGAAATGCCTAAGTTCCGTCCGTGAGACGACGACTACAGGGTACGTCGAAACTTGTCGAAAAGGATTAGCTTGCAGTCAGTCGACGTCGTCCTTCTGAGGGCTCAATGTCTTCTTGGCGCGTCAACAAAATTAAGCAGCAATTCAATTTTCACTCGCTGTCTCGAACGCTTCTGTCGCGGAAAGTTTTAGGTTCAGCAGCCCGGTACGTTCCAGGATGATCAAAATGCGTTGTGGCTGCTGGTCGCTTCGAAAATATTGCCCCAGAGACTTGGCCTCGACAATGTTGTACAGTACACGTCCGTGATCTGTGCTCGTAGTGACTGAAGGCGGTGGCGTAGTTTTACTGTGAAATTTGAAGTAAACATTGAAAATATATACATCAGTGTTTCGCTCACCATCTTTGTGGCACTTCACTGCTGTGGGCGAAATAGGGTTTTTATTGGCCTTGTCTCATCACGGGCAAGAGACTGCCCACTTGAGGAACCAGAATCGCGATACTTTTTTGAGGTTCGCCTTTGCGGTTTTGATTTTTCTGGAGCCCGCGCAACTTCAGAGAAAGGTTTTATAATCGTCTTGAGCTTTGTTGTGACAATATTCTTAGAGGTTCTTGGATTACTGTTCATGTTCTTCACGATGTACTGCGTTGTTTAGCCTGTGTTGTCTGTAAAGACAGATATGTTAAGAGGTGAAGAACCAAACTTGCAGACCATTTCGCCTAAAATATTCCATTTTAAGAGACGCAGAGGAGTCGTTATTAACCTAACCACACGGGAATAGTAGTGCAGTACTGTGTCCATATTCCATTCATGACTATAACAAGTACTTTGGAGTAGCAATCGTATTCCTTCTCGTCCAAGTAAAGAGCAATGATGCAGTGTACCAACCCCAGTTCATGAATAAACTTTGGTACAGGAGTGAAAACTAGGACAGATTCTTGCGACGAGAAGAATCTTTCTGCTGAAAGAACATGTCTACCGACTGATTCACTGCGCTGTGCAGCATGGGGCACCTCCTTCAACTATCTCCTCACCATATCCTACAAGACAATAAAACTCTAGTATTCGAGTAAGTAGATCGGAAACTCGAGGCTCTAATACTGTACATCGAACGGAAAATAAAAAAGGTGCTGTGTTGCAATACGCTACAGCACAGCAGTTTAGTTCTAAAGTTCGTTCTAGCACTTAACACCGCATTTGTTGCCATGACCGTAGACACAAAAACCACCCAGCTGTTGTCACATGTGTAACAGACGCTCTTCATAGGCCCTAACGTTCCAATTCGCAAGTTCGTGTGCCTGTTCAAAACAGAATACGTACAATCTACCTACTCGCTAAGTTTTGTCGTTCATGACCAATTGCATTCCTTTTCTGCGAGATAGATTCTCTTCCTATTGCCGTGTGCGACTGAAGAAGGCGCAATCAGATACAACGCTTTCCATGAGAATCAGCGCTACTGCAGTGATATATACATTCTGCGCACATTGCGAGGCTTAGAATGTGGAGCGGAGTGAGAACGTGTCTCGTACTAATGAGTTTCTAAAACTTGGTAGCTTTCTTATCAATGTCATCGTCCTTCATTCTAAAGATTATGACAAGATCCCTTCGACTCACCTTTTTCCTATTCTGCAACTGGAAGGTTAATCGGTGGTTCTTTTTTTTTCAGTAAGCGTCAACATCAAAGTGGTTTTGTTTCCACGGATATGAATTCCTGAGGAAGAGGATTCCTCCCCCGTGCCCTCTCCCAAATAACAAGAAAGCAGTGTTTCATCGCTAAAACCATGGTCCAAACGTCAATTATATCTCTACTCTTCCTGCCCTGCATCTGTTTGGGGTGCCAGATACACGAACCATTCTGTCATTAAATTCCGGGTTCACTTGCGGTTTATTCATCATTCGTTTCTGTAGTTCCTTCGAATTTTAGCAGAGTACTAATACGAACGGTAACGGGTGTCTCGTGCCCAATGCTCCCCCCTATACCGCTCTTTCTTGTCATTCAAAGCATTGGGCTGTTAAGTTCAAATTGTACTGTGCACTATTGATGCACGAAAACTTAAAAACACAATTTGCATTTCTTGGTAGACATGAAGCAATCCGTGACAGAAGTAGCTCAATTAAACAAAGGGAGACAGAAGGCACTATATTTTATAGCTTTCGCACCCAGCACTTAAAGCAGTTTTGTTTCGTAGATCTTTGACAAGCCCAGAAGGACAACCGTTTGTAGCTCAACCGGACATCGCGTCCGGAACTACTAGAATCACAGACGACAGAAAGGACATAGTTGTTGTCGTCTCAGCCTATCACTTATTATTCTTCCAAGGAAAGGGTGTGAGCTAGCTTCAAAGAAGCATCACCCATGTCAGGGTTCGCAGTAGCTCCACAACAAGGCAATGTATCTGAGGATGAAATTAGACCTGGTCCTGCTCCTGGACAGGTAACAGATGACCGAGATTGTGACGCCTGGTTGCAGAATGAAAGTGACCCGCACATAATTGAAGTACATTGTCTTTTCACGTTTGCTGATGTTTGCGAGAATGAAGCATGGGGATATCTGGATCTTGCCCTTAGTGTTACTCAAAACTACGCAAAAGATCCCGCAGACACATCTCCTCAGCCAAACAATTGTGCTCAAATTATGCAGCAAAAGGTCGAGAACGGTGGCGTTGACGGCAAACACCTCGTTGAGGCGTTTATTAGAATTGTTATCAATAAGGACCGCTTAGCTCCAAAACGCCACTACAAGTTTCAACTTTTCGTACGCGCAACCGAAGACTCAGCAGAACGCCTGGCAATCAACTGCATGTGGTCGAAACTCGAAGCTTGTGTATTTGTCGGATACCCTGCTTCGGGCCAGCCTCTCCGGCCAATCACTAGAACTATCCTCCGTTCTACGGCTATTTCCACATTTGGAGATTCTTTTCTAGGGTCATTTGCTTTCGACGGAGGTGAACTTTTTCATGTTGATCCCAGCGAAGCTGCTTTAAAACGACGAGATGATTCCAACGCTTCTGTAGTAATGCAAGAGCCTGTTAATTTTGGACCTGAAGCAGTGAAGCATCCAGAGGTGGACGAGATCATTGTCGAGCCAAGAAAAGCACGTGGTGGTCGCCCAAGGTACAAGTACACAAGTGAGCAACTGATGACCACACCTCAAGTTTACAAAGTACTGGAAATGAGAGAAAGATGGCGAGGTTTGAAGGAACGGCAGAGAAAAATGCACATCAACGCAGAAGATTTGTACTGCTTCTTCACCCTTAATCGTGACGAGACCGCAAGATGTCTTGACGTGTGTGCAACTTGGTTAAAGGATGTTCTTCGGGACCATGGAATCCGTGTATGGCCGCAGCGTCCACTTCGCAAGAGTGGCGCCGACCTCGAAGAATACAAGAGGATACTGGCAAACAAAGAAGCATCTCTTCCGTTTACAAATGAAGGAGACGTGCGAACAGGACTCAGTGCAGAGATAAATGAGCTGAAGAGGCACATACAGCAATTGCTACAGGAAAGATTGAAAATTGTCGAGAAAAATGTCGATCCGGACTTCTTCCGAGCTTACTGCGAAGCTAAAGGGTACCAACATCTCAATCCAACGTGGGATGCTGTACCACCTGCCTCTGCATCGCAACCTTTTACTCAAAACGTTCCATAAATTACTCTCAAGTAACTCCAAAACCTGATATGTCTCATCTACAGTACAAGGCCTTTCTATTCTTCGTTTATAGCTGGTACACCTATTTCACGCGTACGCGGTAAACTTCACTCGCGTAAATGGTAGTGGGGCATTTAAAATATACATGTGTACGGAAATGGCGATATGCGAGTCCTCGTGCTGCTTGGTAATTCTGTGTTCTTGTTAATTACGATGAGTTGAATGATGCCGTCTGCTTCTCAAACGCTTCGCGCACAAATGGGAGAATGGTAGAGGTCCACAACTCAGGATCTTTGTCGTAGAGTGCGCAATGCGCTGCGTCAGAAAATTTCAAGAATGCAGTCATTCCTTGCTGTCCGCGCTTGGCCTCGTCCGCTGTGTTGAAAATCTGTAACCCGTGGTCGAATGGCACAATATCATCCTCAGTGGAATGAGCGACCAGCAGCGGACATGTCAGAGAAGAAACCGCATCGATAGCTCCATAGCTCTGCAGATAGTACCCCATGCGGATCATCAGGACTTTTCCAGCCAGCCAGAAAATTGCACGTCGAACGGTTTGATGGCTGTTTTGTGATAAGTAATTGCTAGAAAGAGAATGCAAATGATGGCGCAATAAATCATCCGCTCTTGTGAATGGGTTCTCAGCGACTACACAAGCAGCCAAGTTGGGGCGCATGCTCGCCGCCAAAATTGCACTGGTTGCACCACACGACGTGCCAACTACGGCAACCTCCGTCGCGCCACGGATGTTCTTCAAGTATTCAACAGCGGCGATAACATCATACTGCTCCCTTGCGCCGAACAAAGTACCACGTGGAAGCTTCTCCGAGCGCCCGTCACTCATACCATGCTCCGAAAAGTCGAATAGTAAGCAGGAGTACCCGGCCGCGAGAAAGTCTGCAGCGTGGCGTAAAAATGCGCGACGGTCGCGACCTACACCATGTACAAAAGCAATCATCCTTTTGCTATCAGACCTTCCTTCAGCAGTGTCTGCAGGCACAAACCAGCCGCGCAAAATAGTGCCTTGCGGAGACAAAAATTCGACATCCTCATAGTCGACGCCGAGATTCACTTTCGGATTATGTACAAAACCTTTGTAATATGGAGGATTTTCCTTATTTGGTAGCCCTTTCTTGTACCAGGGCGGCCGCATGGCCACTTCTGTTGCAAAAATGAGAAGACAAGTCAGGTACCATGCAATAACACATACTATATACATGATGAGCACTTTTGTGGGCATGAAGAAAAGGGGAATAGTCATTGGAAATGCAAGAGTGGCTGCCATGCGAATTGGCCGAAAGAGGAGATGTGGAGACTGAATGAACTCGCCCACTTCTGCCTCAACCTGGAGTTGAGTTGACTGTAAATCTGCTTGTGCCTGGGAGAGCATTACGCGAAGCTTTTGGGAGTTGAGCTTCCATTTCTTTCCACGTGCTGCATGCAGCACCTTACCGCGCGCAGAGGATATTGCGCGGCCAACGCCCAGTGCATTAGAACGAAACGCAGAGGCAAGGTCCGAGACGGAGGACTCGCGCCGATGTGCTCCGCGACCCGAAACGGCGTGCATTCTGTCCGAAATGTTTGCTCGATGAGCGTCACTCAACAGCAAATCTGTCACTAATGGGCAGGCGCAGAGGTCACTCGAGTGTACGGATCCTTGCTTGAGAAGAAAGCACAGGGCCAAGGTGGAACGGAGAAGCGCTGCAGACTGTGAGAGCAAGGATGGGGGTGAAGGATGGAGAAAGACCGAAGTCAAGAGGTCGGGAGGGAGTGGGAAGTAACAGAGTTATAAGGTGGGAAAATTGAAGTTAACGAAAAGATGAAGATGTAACACACAGGTGGAGGGGAAGGGAAAAAGGATCACATCCAAACAGCATTCCGTGTCCTAAAGAGAAAGTGAGCAGCACCACGGTGCATTGGTTCCAAAAGCTGGGCATCTAAAAGCACTTTCTTGGATTACAATTGGTTCGCGACAGCATGTTCGAAATGTGTGCCCGTATCATTGGCCTGTGTTCTCTCCACGCGTTTACGAGATTACCGGAGCTGATTGTGTGGCCAATCATATTGGACCATGTTTTCAAGGCATTATGTGACGATAATTGCTTTTGTGGCCACAACTGGCAACATGTATGGGAAAGTATCGATGTGTTCATTCTTTATGAGTGGCTGTGCTTAGTTAGGGCCGGTGAAATTATCACCGTTCATTGGAGGACCTTGGTTGTGAGCAACAACAACGGTATCCGCATAGGTGAACGAAGCATTCGTCCAGTCAGGGCTTGAGTCTAGAAATGGCATTTTCTGAAGAGGCGTTGCCGTCTACGAAAACCTCATGACGTGTGGGGGTTCCTCATGCTTAAGGAAACAGTGATCGTTGAGAAGGTTTCCGTGAGCAATGAGACTCCGTAGGGAAATTTATGTTCCAATTCAGAATCTGGCTGTCTCTGTTGCACAGCAATACTGGCAGAGTAAGAGTGTGTTTTCGAACATAATAACCTCACAGAATCTTCCGTGTGTTAGACTCCGCACAATGCCTACCTATAACAGTAACCACGGAGAGGGCGGAATTTTCACTTTCCTCGACTTATGCATACATCATCTCCCATGCTTCCAGATTTCAATCATGCGGTGCCATGGACTCATGAGTAGCCTTGCGCGCCCTATCCTCCCCAACGGCAAAGTGATTTCCTTCCTTCTTTGCTAGGCATGGCAAACAAACTTGAGGGTATGTTCGCTTCAGCAGCAAAAGCTGTCAAACTGGCTTGGTACTGTACGCACCATCTAAATCAATTTATAACATTCATGGTAATCGTATCATGAAGCGATGCAAATAAGAAAGTCTGCTCTATGGAATTAACGTCCGCATTCGCTTCGATCCCACATTTGGTGCACACGAAAGACTCCTGACGACGACCAGACAGGTTCCTTGGAAACCAGCGATAACTTCTTCGAGCCAGAGTTCTTAAGTACAACTTCTTGAAGTTGGTGCGGGTGAATGGCACGGAAGTTTAACTGAAAATAAATTAGTAAGGTTGCTGTGTTTTTGAGTCACATCGCAGCAATGGGCACTCACGAAGAAGGCGCATGTTACTTACGCACACGCGAGTAGTTTGCGCTGGTATTTTAATGATGCACAGGCCGATTCAAAATAACCAATGACAATTTGGTAGTACATATCTTCACATTTGTAGAAGTTTTCCGAAAAGTCGACGAAAATCTGGAAGCTCGGCTTATTGCGCTGTCAAATGTTAGAAACCAGAAACCGGCTATTTCTGCTCATGTGAGTCGGTATTGCACCCAAACCGCTACGCACCGGATGTTTTAGATAGGGTTTGCTCCTAATGCATATTTTATAAGTGAGTGTTGTTAGTCGTTCTCAGAACTTGCATCCGAAGCAAATCCTCCAACACCAGCACCTTTCGTTTCAACCGCTTCATTGGAGCTTCCCTAACCCAGTCGCTCACTTAAGTGGTAGCCTCGCGGGCTGGGGGTGGGTCTAACTGCAATGCCTATTCTAGATTGAGTGTCTCAGGCTAGGTGGGGTTCCTGCAGGCTGGAGTGCAAAGGCCCCTAGTAGCTGTCTCGACCTCCATCTCTGGGTAAGAGTACCGGGCGGTGGGAAGTACCATTTGTGTTAAGTGTACGAGGTTGCTTGTTCGTGACAGTACGTTGACGAATATCTCACCACAAGCGACCGAGAGTAGTCTGGACTTGTCTCTATTTTGTAGCGTGTGTTTTAGAATTCCATGTGAGGGTTTATGTTACGTGTGCCGGCTAACTAGTTCACAATTTCAGAATTTACGTTCATTTGAGGCAGAGAGATTGGCCCATCAGATAGGTATACCCTATTGTAGATAAGAGATACTAGAGCTGTCCACAATTTTGGCAACTTGAAATTTGGCTTATTGAGCTTGTGAACATCATTCTGCAGGGGAAGATTATTGAAAGAGTTACACATCCGGGCGATTGGGAATATCTCCGAGAGTCAGAAATGTTACCAGGCCTATGGAGAGTAGGATCTGGATAGAGTTGTTGTGAGCTATATGATCCCTTTGAGAGTAGGTGGCACTACGGCAACGAAACAATGCCTGACCGTACGAGACGGAAATGAATAAGAAGTAGAGCAAGGATAAACATCTAGTTTCAAGACGTCCGAGTCATTCGAGCCTAATAAACCGGAGAGATTCACCGAAACAAAAGACCAACTAGAAGTTGGGACACCGCTGTTACAGATACGTAACTATCTCGCGGCGATGCACATGGGAAATCTGGAAATGGTCATCGAAGATGAGGTCCAGGTATCTTTTGTAGTATACCTTTTCAGAAAGACGACAGCAAATTAATACGTACTTGACTAGAGCTCTGTTCAAGCGCTGGAAATTTTCGATAGGTTTGCAGCACCTGGGACCACCGACTTCACACGGCGAGATAGTGAAGAAGTGCCGAACAGTAAGCTACAGAAACTGGGGTCACACAAGCTTGCTTTTTCCTACCTGTCAGAATTTAGGATCGTTTGCTCAAAAATCACAGGAGTGTCGGAAAGTGTGCAGTCGGGCTAGTTTGTCTTAATTCGCAAATCGCAAATTATGCTTGAAGTGTTCAGGAGCTGACCAGCTACCATCCATGATGACGCCCGAACTGCACTCGACGTACCTAGCGCTCTACTTGGAATCACCAAGTACTCATTCAGGGAATGCGTCTGTGTTTCAGGACATTGATGAGATCGTCCGCAGGGTGCAGTAGCGTAGTAAACCTTCCACCCGTACTGCACATTTTGGAATACCATGGAATGCTGACTTCCGTGCCTTTTTAAAACGCGGAGTTCGTGTAGAACGGCGGTTTTTCGCATGGACACCTACCTCCGAATAAAATGGACTTCGAACTGCCGCGTCTAGTGAACGTCCGCATCCAATACCGGCAGTTCTTTACCCAGTAGAACATCCAGGTGGTACTGCGAATCGTGCAGTACACTGCAGTTCTGCATCTTACCTTACGTACCTCAATGTCAGATGGTGGCCTATAGCCTGCCTCACGTGAATAAGCTCAACTTGGGCCCTTCATACTCCCAATTGCCTTCCGACGGATTTTGTGACACTGCACTGAAGGCCGCTATGTGCAGTATGCGCATTCTGCTGCTCTAGGAAGCTGAGCATGATGGTCATTGATGTTCGGCTGCACTGGTTCACCCAGAATCTTACCAACGTTTCGTTATATGGATGGAGATGATCTGTAAAACTCTGCGCTGATTTCTCGGACGGTATTATAAACATAGTGGAACGCAAGTAACGACTAACGCGTAGTCCGCGTAAGACGTGGCATATTACACGAGTGCTGCTGAACGGCGTCAGTTTAGTGCGTGCCGAACGCAAGACGTTTAATTGTATCGCGGGGCTCCAACGTAGTGGTTTTGTCCTTCGCATTGCGTCCTCGTAGTAGAGCTTGCTGTGCGCATCGACCCATCACTACTTACCAGTGCGCGCACGATTTCATACATCTGACGCCGCGTGATTTGCGCCGATGTGTTGCCAATTGCAGAGCAGGGCTGAGGCCTACAGTCGAGTTGGCCTCCTTTCATACGGAACGACCTTCTTCCTACGCTGTACGGCTACCTATCCTTAGAAACACATGGGCAGCACAGACGCCACCATTTTACTCCACCCTTGCCGTGGCCTTGCTATAGTTGACCCGTGCAGAACGGAGGCACACACTTCTTGTGCTGAACAGGTCTTCCACGTATCACACGAAGCGTAGAAACAAACTGAACCTCCAGTCGACGTCAAAGAGAGGTTACAAACGTGTATTTCGTGGCGTTGAAAAGTAAGCAATTTTTAAGAATGGTGGGATGTCACTAAAGACAGGGGTTGAGATCTGCGTATGTGAGAATACATGGGCAGATGGATGTTGTTTTTCAGAGTAAAGATCACACATCCATATTGTCACTCGTTTTCAGGTGTGGAGATCTCAGCCCCTGTTACTAGTAACACCCCCCTAGTCTGAATCTTCACTACTTCTCAAACCTCTCTTTCCGTCTATAGCGGGTCCCCACTCGCCAACTTTTCAGGGCGACCTTTCCTGCGGCTGAGCCCAGTCTTTCTGAGCCGCTATAGTGTGTTCTGCTCGCCGGAACTGGTTCTCGAACTATCACGCAGTGTTTAAGTTTGTTTTACTTCACGCTATTCGCGAACTTCTGCGCGTAGCTATTCAATCTTCCTCACTACTTGTCGGAACGGCGATCAAATCCTTGGGGTCATTGGAGTCCATACCATCATCTCTAGGACTCACCTCCTCTGTCCTACTACTCCCGTGCGCGTCCGAGTCTGTAAACCCAACCACGTCCGGGTCGTTCCCACAGTCCGACTCCTCACCTCTTTCACTATTCCTACCACTTACACGGGCCATCTCACTGGCCGGGAACTGCGGTAGCCCTCTCAGTGCGTAGAACATCTGGTTTGGCATACCTTGCACTTCCGGCATAACATACACATGATACCGTACCGTCAACTCATACGCAACGCAGGCCACATGTCCAGCCCCGGCGTGCTTAAGATGCCCATGCCCGAAAGACACAGAGTTGGGCGGCACAATAGTCGTCTTCGTCTTAAGCAACGCCGCCGCTGCCATCTGCTCGCTCTCATCCCCGTGTGCAAACGCGTGTGAATACTCAGATACCCACAACGGGAAGCGCACTGCCCCGCTCACGATTGCAAAAAAGCCCAGCGTCTCCGCTTTCAATGTCTCGTCGAAGTCATTGTGCGGCGCTTTCCGCGGGCAGTCCTTCCCAGTAGCCAAAAATAGACCCCCCGTCTTAGGTTTGAACAGCTTCCTCACATATACCAATCTCAGACCAACGTAGGCGGCAAGCTGGCCCATCCACGCGTCCAGCTGCGCACGCTTTCGCGAGTCCCACACCCAATTCCCCCTCGATTTACAAGCTTTCATCACCAGGGTCCGTGCATTGGAAGTAGCAGGCGATTCCTAGCTCCCGGTTTACTGCGTCTCCCTCTTTTCACCCCTCTTTTACAGTCGGGTTCCACGAGGTCTCATTGGGCCCCTGTCCCAGTGCATTCTCCCGATTGAATGTGCTCGCAATGAAAAAAAAAAATCGTTTCGCCTCGAGAACGCTTCCACTTGCGCGTCAACACCAGGGGCTCGAGGCTTCCGCGCGAAATGCCCCTGCAGTCAGCGAAATTCTGAAGGCACGTGTAGCCGAGGTGCTGAAGTTCACCTTGTCGCTTCTCAAAGTAGGCATTTTCTCTGCCACAATCCGTACACCATTCGACTACATTCCTCCAGAAGTACGGCTGAGGCCGGTTGGGCATCCAGATGTCGGGACCCGCATCGATACCCTCGAGATGGGTAATTTACACATACCTCCCCGTGAGGAACTGGAGCCGACGCATGGCTACGACGTCCATGATGGAGAAGTGCAAGTGCGCGCGGTGCTCAATGGGTATGTGGATGGGAAGCAGCTAGAGCACGGATTGCGGGTCTTTTGCCACACACACCCGCAAACTTGTCTTCTTTATGATCTGGCGGGCCGACGTATGCCAGATATTCCCAACCGTGGGGTGTTCTCTCAAATACCATGGTCTTGCCCGCAGTGCCGACCGGCAGCTAGTTCGGAACTCTGTCTTCCAATATCTGCAGAGCACCTTCACGTTGGCCCGTGTTCTCCTGGGCCGCCTTGGTCTTCTCAGCGACCCCTTGTCTCGACTGCCCCACTGCCCTTTTCACTCCACCAGACTTCCCCGACTGCACAATCTCCAAACGTAGAGGCGTTGACCGTGAGGAGAGTGCAGCCGTTGTCTCCCTCGCAAGCGCTTTTGTCGCGGGCATCACTTCTGGGGGCTTCCGACCACGAACTGCTGGCTCGAGCGCAGTCGTGTGCGAAGCAGGAACATGCTGGGCAGAGCTGCGTGTAGACGGCACAGTAGCTGGGGTCCTCAGGCGAGCCGAAGCGGCGTGCTTGCTGAGCCCGGGAGCAAAGTCCTCAGTTACCTTAATCGCGAAACGCGTAGTGCGGGCCTTGTTGCGCTTCTCCAGATCTTCTCGAGAGTCGTTGTGTCTCTCGGAGAAGAGGGGATCTACTTCACGTAGAGCTCTTGGACGGAAATTCTGAGGAGTTTTGATTGAACAATCTTAGTCCCCAGAGAGTCGTCACAACTCAGGGCATACGCCTTGCCATACTTCTCAAACAAGTTTAAGCAGACATGGAAACGCTGCCATGTGCACGCGTAGAAAGTTCCAGATTCAAACTTTCCGTCGCGGTCCGCGTCGTTGATGACCCGCGACGCGGAAGTCATGAACGGAGCTACGGCTCGAGGGTTCTCTGACCAAAGATGCTGGTCATCACGGTGAGTGATGCTGAGATTCTTAGAGGTCGAGGGCTCGACGGTGAGGTCGCGCAGCATTTTCACGAGGCCTGAGTCTGGGAGGAAACTACTCGCTACGTGTACGTAGCGGTGGTAGGCAGACGGGCCGGTTGCTGCGAGCAGAATGGCCTTCGTCATTGCTTTCCCAGTTCCCTTCTGACTCAGGAACAGTGGGTCCATGTCGTTCTCCACGGCGAGAGCCTGCATGAAGTTGATGACACTCGTGAGGTGATGAGCGCACGAATTGTCGATGAGGACCAGTCCGGCGGACGTGATCTGCTGGGACGCGTCGGACATGATTTCCGTAACCGCCATGTCCTGTCCATCCTTTCGGCGGACACGTCACACGCAAAGGCGTCCCGGAGCCCATGCCGTGCCGTCATGTTCCCCATTCATGCTGAGGACAGCTTGGCGGCGATGAAGCCCGTCTGCCATAGTACGCTTGCCACCTTCGCGCAACACCGTGGCGTCCTTGATGGTCTCTTCAGCGATATCGAGTAGCAAGGGATTGTCGCACCGTCGCACTATGACCCACATGGCGCCAAGGTCGTACTTGTAGCCATGCTCAACCATGCTGGCCTGGAGGCCGTCGATGGTGGCGTCCGTGCTCTCGCAGCGAGCGTGCTGAGGCTGTATGGTCTGCGCAATATATGCGTAGACTTTGGTGGACTCGTAATCGGCCTTTGAGAAAGTCCGACAGGACACCGGCTGCATCTCGACCTCCACGGCAACCACATCGGAGTCGTCACCGTCGGAAATCTCTGGTGCTGGAGGGCGGTCGAACGAACGGCGCGGCTGGCCTCGGGCAGTTCGGCGCAGTCGTTAGCGTGGTGACGACTGCGATGGAGATGGCTGCACGACCGCTTCGGCCCGAGACTACTCCCCTGTCGCCGCCGGCTGCAGTTCCAGCTGCGATTGTACCCCCGGCTGCGGCTCCGTGGCCAATGTGAGCGAGTCGTGGGTGGAGGTCGTGATGGGAAGTTTGTCGGTCATTTCGGATGTACGCTACTAGCGAGAAAGGCTCAATAGTGGGAATGAAGGAGGAGGGATTTTATAATATGAAAGCGGAGAAGATGAGAAAGGATCCGCGTGCGGCGGTTGGCGGACGGGTTACAGTAGAGAATGGAAAGGCTAAGCGAAGAAGTTGGTAGCGCAGAAGCGTCTGTGTTTCCGGAAATGGATGCGGACATCCCGGTCCAGTATTACTAGCTGATATACTACGGGTTGTGGAAGTCCAGGATGCAGTTATACTACTCAGCGTACTCCGACGTGTGGGACTATAATCCTAGTTTTACTGCTCAACAACGGCACTTTTCGCCGTTCGGAATGCAGTTTTGCTGCATTTCGACATGCAAAAAGTGCAGCTGCGCAGCGTTCTTACTGAAAATAAACGAGACGTTCACTGCGTGCGCTGAATGTCTGGTTGTATCCTAATAAATTTCTGTACTGCTACATGAATAGCCCTTCTACGGTATTTGGACGGATCTACGTTTTCACCATCATGCCCCACCATCACCCGCACTCCCTCAACCTACCCACCTCCAACAGCCTGCACTAACCGCATCGCACCGACCACCAGGCGCCTTGCCACTCTTGAATGACCCCTTCCATCCCATCCACCATCCCTTCCAGTGTGTATACCACACTCCACCACCACCAGCATTGCTTCAACCTCTACAACTCCATCAGGCCGTACTTCCAGCGTCGCACGGAGTACCGAACGCCTCGTCACCGTTGAACGCCGCCACCCATCCCGTCCGCCCTCCCTTCCAGCTTGTACACCACATTCCACCACCACCAGCATTGCCTCGACCTTTCCACTTCCAATAGATCGCACTCCCCGCATCGCATCGCGATCAACATCCAACAGCCGGTAATTCCCGCACCACGCCGCAAACTACCCATCTCTCCACTATTCAACGACACCACCCATCCCGCCCACCACTCATTCAAGTTTGCACACCACACCACACCATCGCCCGAACCACCTCACCCTCCCCACCTCAAATAGCCCGCACTCCCCGTATCGCATCACACATCGGCCGTATCGCCACTCTTCAACGACGCCTCCTATCGCGCTCTGACCCTTCGCGCTGGTGTGAATTTCGTTTCGATTACGCGATGCTTTCCTGTGCACGCCGTTGAATCACGAGGAGAAACCGTCGCTCAGTACTTTCTGTTGCCGGCACGGTAAATTTGCAGATTTGACGTGATGGCGTCCCGTGTCGCTGCGGTTTAAATAGGACCTGTCGCAGGTTCTTGCGTTTCACAGTTTCGCCGCCGTGCCTTGAAAATACTCTAGACCGTACGAAATTTCGAAAACCTGTCAGATATGGATATGAAAGTATCACCGCTTTTCGACTCCCACCTCCAATTCTAGTACCCGTCAGCGAATTCTTGATGTTCTCTTGTCGACACAGCGAATAGATTGCGCGTGTGTCGAATGGTAGGCCCCGTCTTCCACCTTGACCACTCCAGCGTGCACGACACCTGCACTAGGTTTCGTGAACGCGGGAGCGCTCGTACGCGGACCTACCGTCTTGTAATCACTGAAAACAAGAAGATAGCTCCAACCGTTGAAAACGCCGTACATTTCCATTCTCTCATACCTCCCGCCACCTCTTCTCCTTGCAGCCATCCTTG
>JAUKWC010057940.1:0-38762 GCA_032356245.1 Endocladia muricata | reverse complement strand
GGTGATCATCAGGCGCTGGCCTGCAGCTTGCGTTCGATGCCCTCTTCGAGCATGCGACGGATGATCTGAGAACGAGTGACACCCTCAGCACTCGCAAGGTCATCGAGGTTGGTTACAACTCCAACCGGCACCCTGAAGTTCAGGAGCTTTGCTGGACCGTTGTCGGGATCAATGAGACGTGCCACCGTAAGACACTCGCGCACGGGTTCGCATCGTTCGCGGATGGTCGAAGAAAAACTTCACGCGTGTAATTTGCACACGGAGAAGTCCACGCGAGTCCGGGCGTGTCGCAAGCCTATGTCCAGCCATCGGGTGCGGTGAGTGGGCGGTGTTTGCGGCCGCCGCGGTAGGACTCGCTGACGGGGTTGGGGAGCTGACTCTTGCGCCACTGGAGTGCGTCGACATGCAGGAGAGCGTCGGAGGCGTCTACGAGATCGTTGCTAATGCGTTTTGGTGGCGCAATGTTGATCACTTCAACGCCGAGGTCTTGGGCGTAGCGGACGGCCGGGACAAGGTCGGAGTCGCCCGACACGAGGAAGATGCGGGTGGGGGAGAGGGCTCGTGCGTCGTGAGTCATGGCGATGGCGATGTTGACGTCGGTGTATTGCTCTTTGGGCCGGTTCCAGCGGTGGCCGCAGTCTGGGCACCTCATTTTGCGGGCCATGAAGCTGCCCTCGATGATGTCGAGGCCTCCGTGCGCTCGTAGGGCGCGGAGGTAGAGCTGCTGACGGGTGCGAGCGTCCACAGGGGTGTTGACGACGGCGGTGAAGTAGCGCACGAGGTAGTTGTCGGTGGTGACGAGGGTGGCGGCGTAGGCAGCCCAGTCGAGCCAGCGGCAGTTGTCCAAGCCGGCATCGCGCATGCCGTTGTAGGCGTTGAATCCGTCGATATAGACAACCTCGTTGATGCCCGGGTTTCCGGGCGGCTGCGTTGACGACCCGACATCTGTCGTGTTGACTGGAGTGATATCACCGCCGTCCACACCGTGTTCACTCCCGGTGTGCCGGTCCAGACGACCCCCGACTTCGGTTGGGGGTCTGTCTCTTTTTCCGGCGTCCATCGAAACAGTATGCGATACCTCGCGCGCTGAGTGGTTGAAAGGATGCGGCTTCAAGCGATCGTCCGCCGGATAGGTGCTCGCCTCGGTCAGCGGATCTGACCGTTCCGGTAACTGTGGAGTACCCAGCTGTCATCATGAGGGGATGAAGTTGTTCATCTCGTCGTTGATCGGCGGCTACGGAAACGAACGTGCGGCGGTCGCGCACGCTGCGACAGTGTTGCGGTGGGAGGTCCTTCGTGCCGAAGACTTCGGTGCTCGTCCCGACACACCACAACACGCCTGTCTCGAGGCCGTGCGCCAAGCTGACGTCGTCGTGTTGGTAATGGGAGCGGACTACGGCGATGTCCAAGAAAGCGGTTTGTCACCCACCCACGAGGAGTGGCGTGAGGCAGCCCGGTCGCAGCGCCCGACGTTGGTGTTCGTCGAAGCCGCCGTCGAGCGCGGTGACCTCCAGAAAGCATTCGTTGACGAGGTCGAGGGATGGTCAGCTGGCCGGTTCCGGGCGTCGTTCACATCGCCCCAGGACCTGCAGGTCTCGATCGAACGCGTTAGGGTCCGTCATGGGATAAGTCGCGGTTTGTAGTGTGGGTGGATGGCGATCACCGAGGCTGGGTTGCGTGAGTTCTTCGAGACGGTGGAACCACATCTGAACGAACGTCAGCGGCGGGTGGTGTTCGGGTCGATGGCCGAAGTGCTCGGCCGGGGCGGACAGAAGATGGTGGCCGATTGTTCGACGATGTCGACCTCGACGTTGTCGAAGGCAGTTCGTGAGGTTCGCGCCGGGATCGAGCCGTCGGACCGTCAGCGCGTCGAGGGCGGCGGTGACCGGCCAGCGATCGACAAGCAGCCCGGTTTGTTGTTGGCGCTCGACGAACTCGTGCACCCGGGGAGTCGTGGTGATCCGATGTCGCCGTTGCGGTGGACATCGAAATCGGTTCGCGAGTTGTCCGCTGCGCTCGGCGAGCAGGGTTGGTCGGCGTCGGCTGAGTTGGTGCGACGCCTGTTGCACCAGATCGGATACTCGCTGCAGGCTCCGGCGAAGGTGATCGAAGGGTCCCAGCACCCTGATCGCGATGCCCAGTTCTGTTACCTGAACGACCTCGCCGCCGACTTCATTGCAGACGGCCAACCAGTGATCAGTGTCGACACGAAGAAGAAGGAACTGATCGGGAACTTCAGCAACGGCGGGCGAGAATGGCAACCCGCGGGTGAACCGGTCGAGGTCAACGACCACGACTTTCCCGATCGGACGCTGGGCGAGTTCGCGAAAGCGATCCCGTATGGGGTGTTCGATGTTGCGAACAACCAGGGGTGGGTCAACGTCGGCGATTCCGCCGACACGAGTGAGTTCGCAGTCGAGTCGATCCGGCGCTGGTGGCACACCCTCGGCAAGCAGCGATTCCCGAACGCGACACGACTGTTGGTGACCGCCGATGCCGGCGGCTCGAACGGGTATCGGGTCCGGGCATGGAAGAAACACCTCGCCGTGTTCGCAGCCGAAACCGGTCTCACGGTCACGGTCGTGCACTACCCGCCCGGCACGTCGAAGTGGAACAAGATCGAGCACCGCCTGTTCTCGTTCATCTCGAAGAACTGGCGCGGACGGCCCCTCACCGACATGGCCACCATCGTCGAGTTGATCGGCGGAACGACCACCGAGACCGGCCTCACCGTCAAGGCCGTCTACGACAACACCTGGTACGAGAAAGGCGTCAAGATCACCAACACCGAACTTGCCGCTCTCCACATCCACCCGCACGACTGGCACGGCCAATGGAACTACACCATCACCGGCTGAACGCGCGATCTAACTCGCGACGCTCCCTTAGCGGAACAATTAGTGTGCGAGATCCCACGACTACCCCCTTGGCCCCCAGTGACACGCTCGTTAACGACAACCCGACCTCAGCCGCCGGCTCTGCTGACGAGGTGGATGGCGAAGGTGAGCGCTGACGGATAAACCGATCTCACCGCGTGACGCAGTCATTGAAGATCCGCTCACCGACCGCCTCGATCGATTCATAGAACGGGGCGCTCTCGATGAACTCGATGCTGGTGTCGGGCGCGCCGGAAAGAGTCTTCGTGTCCTCCGGGCTCAGTGTTCCGACAGCGTCCTCGACGCACGATTGGTCGAGTTCCACACCTGTCACGCCGGCAAAATCGAGGAAGAACTGCGTCGCAACAGCGGCATCGCTAGAGAGTTCGGAATCGGAATCAGAATCAGAATCGGAGCCGGCGCACGCAACGGCGGCCAAGGCGATCGCACCGCCACCGAGGAGGATTCGTGTTGCGCTTCGGTTCATTCAGTTCTCCATATTGGGGTCTGAGGTGCAGCGGTACAGCGGTTGGCGCTAAGGATTCTTTGAATCGTTGCCGGTGGCGGCTGGATCGGTGCGTTGGAGGGTGCGGTAGACGGTCGGTCGGGAGATCGAGAAGACCTCGGCGAGGTCGGTGATGCTGTGGTCACCAGCGTCGTGCATTCGACGTAGTTCGGCTTGTTGCTTCGTCGAGAGCTTCGGTTGCCGTCCCTTCAGCTTGCCCTTGGCTCTTGCGACGGCCATGCCTTCGCGGGTGCGCATGCGTAGCAGGTCGACCTCGAACTCGGCGAAGGTGGCGAGGATGTTGAAGAACATCTTGCCCATCGGGTCATTCGGATCATGGACCTGACCGCCGAGTGAGAGGACCACTCCCTGATCGGCGAGTTCGTCGCCGATCGCCCGCGCGTCAGGAACCGACCTGGCGAGACGATCGAGTTTCGGGACCACGAGTGTGTCGCCGCTGCGGACGGCGGCGAGTGCCTTGTCGAGGCCCGGCCGTTCACGGTTGGTTCCGGTGAGGCCGTGGTCGAGGTAGATCCGGTCTGGCTTCACACCGAGCGCTTCGAGTGCGTTGCGCTGTGCGGTCAGGTCCTGTTTGTCGATCGAGCATCTCGCATAGCCGATCAGGGTGCCTGTCATCGCCGGACTGTAACGGATAGCCGCCGCTCAATGAGAAACTTTGCGTACTAGCTATGTGAGACAGCATCGCCCCTGGTCGTGGAGCAGGGGCGATGCCATTCGCGGGTGTCCGTTTGAGGATCCCAAACGGACACTCCAATCCCGGCTGACTGGTCAGCAGGTGTAGCCGGCTGTGATCAAGTAAAAGTTGTGATACTGAGTTGACCCGAACGAGTACCCATGGCGTGGGGGAATGCACGTCGTCGTGCCCGCCCCGTTGGACTGAGTACTGATGAGCGTCTTCGAGGAGTAGGTCCCGTTGAACCGACTCTTGTAGCGGAGAGCGGCGTTGCCACTGCCACTGTAGGTCTTGTTCGGTGAACCGGGGTAGCCAGAATTGGTCCAAGTGCAGAATCTGGTCGTGGGGCAGTCTCCAGCTGCGGCCTCGACAGAGTTCGGGGCCGCTGTGGTCAGGACTCCTGCTACCAAGAAGCCGACGGCAAGCAGCGCGGCACGAGGTCGCGAAGTGCTCCGACGATTGATGGACGTGGTTGTATTCATTTCATTCCCCTTTATTATGTTGGTGGTATTCAGACTTCGAGGGTTTCCTTCGCCCGTTCGACCGCCGCCTCGACCTGAGTAGAGATCGTGAGAGCCAGTTCGGGCTGATCCTCTAGGCGATCAAGTTGAGCGGCGCTCTCGGTTTCAAAATAGATCTGGTCGAGGTTGCCGGTGTCTCTGCAGGTGACGTCAGCGACGGCTGTTTCGCGTTCTGCATCAGTCAGGGGTCCTTGCCAATCGCTTGGGTTGCTGGCGAAACGGTCAATTGCGTCCTGCGGCTTGCTGAAGTCGTATCCCGCTTCAGCCATGCATTGACTCCAGGCGTCTTCTGCCTCGCCAACTGATTCGGAGGTCACCGTCGCGTTGTAGGCATCGTCTCCCATCTGCATCAAAGTGCTCCAGCCGTCGAAGCCGAGACGGCGATCTTGGTGACCGTAGATCGCCACCGCGGCGATCGAGCCACAACCGGTGCCGTCGGGAGCTAGATCGCCATCTGTCTCAATCGTCTCGCCCAGGAGCGCGTCGTAGTACTCCGGTGACTGGTTTTCGACTGACTCGTCGACCTCCAACTGTGTGAGGAGTTCGTCAGCATTCAGTGGTCGATAGCCGATGGTCTCGGCCTGCTCGAGCGTGCGGACGTAGTATCGGCGTTCGAAATTGAAAGAACCGGTCGAGTCGTACCTGATTGGTGACTCGATAGAGGTGAAGCCTCGCTCGGTCATGCAGTCGGCGAGGATCAGGTTCTCGGCCTCTGCCAGAAGCTCAAGGTCGTTCGAAGCGGTATCGACGATGTTCCCGATCGGTAGTCCGTCCGCTCGGTCTCTCGGTGTCGTTGTTTCTGTTGAATCGCTCGCGCCGCAGCTAGCTAGGACGAGGGTGGCGATCATTGCGAGGAGTACTTTGCGACTAGCGGTATTCCAGGGGGTTGCCACCATGACTACTTCTCCTAAGGTTTGGGTGAAGACGGACTATCAACTTCCAAGCGCTTCCAGATACAGGTGTCCGGCTGGGCCCCCGGCGTTGCAGGAATCGCCAAAACTCCTAGACCTACTCCTCTTGCGACGGGCACTGAGGTTCCGTGTGTGGGGGATCTTGCTCAGTTTGGGGTGATTTCTTCGTGAGTGGGTGGGTCGGCCTGGGTAACGGTTGGTTGGGCGGCTGAGGCCAATCGTTTCGTAGGGTCGGACGGGGATCCAATCGACGATGAGATGGTTGACGTGATCGACGAGGTCGGCGCAGGTGTCGATGTCGTGGCGGTCGAGCCGCTCGTGTCTCACCGATCCGAACCAACGCTCGATCACACTGTCCGTGTGAGGACCGTGCCGGGTACAGATGAGCGCGAAGTACGATCTGGTCGCGAACCAGCTCGGAACGGTGGTCGATATACCGTTGGTCGGCCGTCCGTCGTCGGTGACGATGATGACCGGCGCGATCTCACCGGTCTCTGGGTTGGCCAGTCCTCGCGCAACAGCATCCCGAGCAAGGTCTCGACTGCTGCCCGGCGGCGTAGAACGACGCACGCAGATCCTGGGCGGACGTGGCTCAGGTTTTGCTGGCCGGGCTGGATGCCTCACCGGACACTGGGGCGCGAGCCTTGACAAGCCGGTTGTCTCGGTCACTATCAAGCCGGCCAACCCTCGCTGTTGCGTCGAGATCAGATTCGTTTCGGGTCACTTCGGCGGAGCTTGAACCGGGTAGCGGCTGGCCCGCCATCGGATACATGAGATCACGGCAATTGGCAATTGGGTGGATACCTACGACCGCAGAGTGATTGCTGGTGCGATTCGCGATGCTCGGAGTGCGGGCAGGGTGCCTGCGAGCGCGCCAGTGGCCAGGCCGATCAGTGGCGCGAGGCCGACAACGGCGGGGTCGATCGTGGTTGTCCATCCGCGGCTCGCTGAGTAAGCGGCGACGGCGAGAGTTGCGAGTGCAGTGCCAGTGATGCCGGCGATGGTTCCGGTGGCTGCCGCTTCGAGAACAATTTGTCGAGTGACATGGGAGCGTTTGGCGCCAAGGGCTCGACGTAGTCCGATCTCCGATCGTCGTTCGATTGTGTTGAGTAGGGTCGCGTTTGCGATGGCGATGGTCCCAACCGCAAGGGAGAGTGCGGCCAGGGCGTAGTAGAGGCTCGTAACGTCGGATTCGATGTTGTTTCGGAGTGTGCGGGGATCTGGTGGCACGAGCGCAACAAGTCGCTCGGGTTGTTGGGGGCGGAGTGCCAGCGCCGCCTGTCGACCGACGAGGGCGGCTGCTCCGGGTTGAGTGTCGATGATGACTTCGACGTTGTCGGGTTCAGTCTTGAGGTTGCGGTATTCGGTGGTCGTGGGGATGATGACCGCGAGAAGAAGGTCTGGGGTGCGGATGGTGTCTTCGATGATCCCAGT
This sequence comes from Endocladia muricata, assembly GCA_032356245.1. Lineage (NCBI taxonomy): Eukaryota > Rhodophyta > Florideophyceae > Gigartinales > Endocladiaceae > Endocladia > Endocladia muricata. Next base: position 31,821 of record JAUKWC010057940.1, on the reverse strand, counting down.
GATGGTGTACGCAGTATCGCCGATGAAGATTGCTGGTTGGTTGTCGATGCGGGTGATGCCGAGTTGATCGGCGGCGACTCGGCCGAGTACAGCAACGTTCTCGGCGCGGTCCTGATGGAACTGGTTGTAGGCGATTCCCGTGGTGAGGGTTGGGCGCGCAGCGGCGATTGCGCCAGGTGTCGCAGCGATGATCGGGATGAGTTGTCGTGTCAGGTTGAGTGGTTGCGATGCGGTGTTTCGAGGGTTGAGGTTTCCGTCGTCGGTGACCGTGTAGCGGAGGCCAGCGCTGTTGACGCCGTTGAGGGTCTCGAGGCGCTGGTCGACGTCGTCGGGGAAGGCGTCGGTGCCGTCCGGGTTGGCGTCTTGTATTCGTACTTCGGTGGCGGCGAGTGCGTCGAATGATGCGGAGACTTGTGCGGAGGCGGTGGCGGCGAGTCCTGTGGTGGTTACGAATGCGGCGACGCCGAGGATGGTGCCGAGCGCGGTGAGCAGCGTGCGTGCGGGGCGTTGGGTGACCGCAGCGGTGGCTTCGATGGTGGTGTCGGACCATCGCATGGTGGACCTCGTGTGCTTGGTGCTCATGCGTGAATTTGGGGTTCGGTGACTTGGCCGTCGGTGATGATGAGGTTGCGTTGTGCTCGGTTTGCGGTGTCGGGGTCGTGGGTGATGACGACGATGGTGAGGCCGTCGTGGTGGAGTCGTTCGATGAGGTCGAGTACTTGTTTGCTCGTGGCGGTGTCGAGGTTGCCGGTGGGTTCGTCGCACAGCACGAGTGAGGGTTGTCGAATGAGGACGCGTGCGATTGCGACACGTTGACGTTCGCCACCGGACAGGGTGGAGCACAGTGCGTTGGTTCGGTGTGAAAGGCCGACTTGTTCGATGACGTCGTGTGCTAGCAGGCGGCGTTGGCGGCGGCTGACGCCTTGATAGGTGAGGCCGAGTTGCACGTTGTCGACGACGCTTCGGTATCCAATGAGGTGGAAGGCTTGGAAGACGAAGCCGAGCTTGTGGGCACGGATCGACGCGCGTTGGCGATCGTTCAAGTCCGCAACGTTGGCCCCATCGAGCCAGTACTCGCCGCTGGACGGCTCATCAAGGAGCCCGAGCAGTGAGAGCAGAGTGGACTTGCCGGAACCGGACGGGCCGGTGATGGCGACGTAGTCACCTGCGTTGACGGTGAAGCTACATGGCCGCAGAGCGGTCACGGGGGGTGGGCCATCATAGTGTTTGGCGAGATCGACGACCCGTACGACTGCATCGCCCGGGTCGTGGTCCGGGTCGTCGTGGTGGGAGTTCATCGTCCGACGATCACGTTGCTGTCCGCAGTGAGTGCGGACGGGTCGGTTGGTTCGATGGCGACGAAGCCGTCGGCGCTGAGCCCTGCGATGACGGGGATTACGACGGGTTGGTTCGTGGCTGCGTCGAGGATGCTGACGCGGGTGGTTCCGTCAGCAGCCGACGACACCGCGGCGAGGGGCACGACAAGTTCTTCGGTGCCGGTTGAGGCTGCGGTCATGGTGACTCGAACGTTTGAGCCGGCCAACGAGTCGGGAAGGTCGTCGATGGGCGTGATGGTGAGCCGGTGGCCGAGTTGGCCGTCGCTGCCGGTCGTGGCTGTGTCGGCGACGGCGGAGACTGCGGCGGTGTAGGTGGTGTCGGTGAGTTCATCGAGCACATCGACGGCGAGGCCGACTGTGACGAGGCCGACACTGTCGGGGCTGACCGTGGCGGTCACTACCAATGCGCCACTGGCGAGAGAAACCAGCGATTCACTTGAGCGCCCGTCGGAAGCTTCGGTCGCGTCGCCCGCGTTGGTCTCGTCGGCTGTGAGCGTGGTTGCTGCGCTGAGCACACGCGACGGCGTGGTGGTGACGAACATGACCTCGCCCTGGGGGACGGTGGGGCCGTTCACGCGATTCAGTTCGGCGACCGCGGCGACGGCGTCGCTGTGAGCGTCGGTTGCGGTGTCGAGTGCGGTTTGCAGTTCGGTGGCGTCAAATGTCGTGTCGAGTTCTTGGCGGGCGAGGACGGCAATGCCGACCGCGGCTTCCGCGGCGTCGACCGCTGCTTTGGTGTCTCGGATGGCGTCGCTGAGTGCGACGTCGGCGACTGACACGGCGGTGTTGGCGGCGTTCCATTCGTCGATAGTGACGTCGGGGTTGTTGTGAGTTTCTGTGCGGCTGGCCTTGGCAACGTCGACAGCGCTCTGTGCGAGTGCGACGTCTGTGACCACGTTGGCTTGGGCTGCTTCGAGCGTTCGGCTGGCGGCTGCGACGTTCTCGTCGGCTTGGGCAATCTCGGACGCTGGGGCTCCGGTGGCGACATTGTCGAGAGCGGTCTGGGCGACGGCGAGGGCAGCGTCGGCGTCGCCGACCGCGCGTTCGGCGACGGCGAGGTCGGCGGGGTAGGTCTCTGATGTGGGTACCGAGTCGTATCCGGCCGCCCCATAGAAGGCATCGATTGCGGTCTTTGTGTTGGAACCGAATGTTCCTTTCTCGTCGTCGGCGATCGCGTGTCCGAGACGGATCAGCGATTCCTGAACGGCAGTGACGTCGTCGCCGGTCATTCCCGGTTGCAGGCTCCGATAGACCGGCGTGTTGCCTTGCAGAACGAAGACCGGCCGGCCCGACACCTCGACCACCCGGTCGCCTTCGTTGACCACGTCACCAGCAGCGACCACGGTTTGAGTGAGGACGGGGTCGCCCTCGACCGAGACCGGAACACCGACATCGGTCCGGGTTTGGGGTCGGACGTCACCGCGGGTCACGAGTGTGGATGACAGCACCCGGAATTCGACCGGTGCCGTGATCCACGATGCCTCGGGTTCGGCAGCGCGTGCCGCTGCTTGCTCGGGTGATTGGGTGTTTGCGCCGACCCACCACGCCGTGCCGGCGGTCGCGATGAGCGCAACGATCGCAGCAATCCATCCGGCCCGTTTCCACCTGGACCGTCCTCCCGTCGGAGTGGCGACGCTCGGCGGGTTGTCGTTCACAGTGTCGGCGTCGTCGTGCTGCGCGTCGCGTCGGTCGCGTCGTTCGTCGAGCCGGACCGGTTCGGATGCGGCTCTCATGATCGCTCGCTATCCGGACGAGCACTGTTGAGGATGTGGTCGTGTTCTTCTTGTGCTCGAACGCATGCGGGGTGGGGTTGTTCGAGTACCTGGTTGCCAGTGCGGCATTGCCGGTCCCGCCGCCAGCCATTGCACGCTCGACGCAACGCCCACGCCGCCCGTTCTTCGAGGGAGCGTTCGCGAACCGAATCCGAGCCCGCGGTGTTGTTGTGCTGGCGGCGGGATGAGGTCATGACAGGCTCACCGAGGAGATGACGTTGTTCCACCCTGACGCCATGGAAGTCGCTGACGCCCACGCAGAGGTGTTGCCCCCGTATTGGCTTGAGCCGATCCCGTTGTAGAGCCGAGCCGAGCAGGCACCCACCTTGTAGCTGGAGGTCTTGTTGTTGAAGCCGTAGCCGGACAGGCTGATCAGTGTTGAGCGGGTGGTGATGCTGATGACTTGGCCGGTGTGGCCGGTGCCGTCGTAGAGCCGCAGCGACGACGAACAACTCGCTGCGCGACTGACAGCGCCGGGAGCGACCGCGATGGCCTTGTTCATTTCAGCTTCGGTTCGGTAGCAGGTCGTGCCGGTGTCGGTGACGTTGCAGGCTGTTGCTGCACCCCAATCGCTTGTCATGTCGAAGGTGGTTCCTTCGAAGGTTGCGATCTCGGCGCCAGATACGCCGGCTGGCGACTCGGGTGTCGAGGCGCTGGCGGTACTCGCGATGCTTATGGTTGCGAGGGTGATCAGGGTGGCTGCGATTGCGGGAACTCGGTTCATCTCTTGTCCTTGCTTTCTGCTGGTCGACACCGCGGCATGCGGTGACGGAGAACGGGCGCTAGCGCGAGCGGGCGCCGATGACGATGATCTGCTGTGCGTCGATGTCGATACCGGGCACGGCGCAGGGCGCATCGGCGGGGAACGGCTCGGGGACATTGACGGCCCACCCGTCGAGTGCCGCCTGGTCGAGCTGGCGTTGGGCTTCTTCGACGGCGGCGTCTTGCTCGAAGCAGTCGCCCGCGAAGGTCGTGACGAGTGAGTCCTCGAGTGTCGTGATTGCGCTTTGCTGATCGGTGAGACCTGGTTCGAGTTCTGCAAGGCCGAGGCGGCCACAGATGTCGCTGCTCGATGGAAACACCACAGCGGCTCCGGCGTCGTTCACGCATCCCGACAAAGCGGGTACTTCGCCGTCGCCGAGTACGCCGGTCTCCCACAACTCGCCACACGCAGCGACAGGGTCCTCGACGTTGCGGAGCGCCACGTTGTCGCTGTCGAGTTCGTTGGTGGCCATGCACGAGATCGCCAACGGATCCGACACGGTCGAGGAGCGAATGAACGCGAACGCGGCGGTTGCGAGTACGACGACGGCGAGGCCGCCACCCAAGAGCCACGGGGTGCGCCTCGAGCGGCTCGGGGCCTGTCGGGGTTGCTGCAAGATGTGTTGCAGGACCTCGGCGTTGCGCTGCTCGATCTCTGCAGTGTCGAGTTGCTTGCTTGGGTCGAGTTGCTTGAACAGTTCGAACGGATCGGTGCGAGTCATGCGATCTCACCGTCCCCGTTCAACTCGACGTATCGGGCGTGCAGTCGCTTGCGAACTCGGAACAGGTGCGACCGTGTGGTGTTGAGGTTCTGCTCCAACATCGCTGATATCTCGGTAGGTGTCATTTCCAGCCAGCCCGTCAGCACCATCAGTTCGCAGTCCTCGTCGTTCAACTCGCCCATCGCCTCGATCAGCGCCGCCACTTCGACCGTGTCCAGTTTCTGCTCGCGAGACTCGACGAGGCTCTTGGGTCGTGCGTGTTTGATCGCCGCAACGAGTGCATCGGATCTCCTCTTGGAGCGTCGTGCGTTGTTGCAGTGGTTGCGGACCACCCCGAATAGCCACTTGCGTTGTGACTCCACACCAGGCGGGAGATCGCCGAAGTGTTGCCACGCGGTTGTGAACGTTCGCTGGAACACGTCGTTGGCCTCGTCGCCCACCACCAGCGACATCGCATAGCGACGAACATGATCGCTGTGCGCGTCGAACAGCAACGTGAACTGCTGCTCGAGTGTCGGCACTGCCCTCACCTACACGAGTGTCCGGCAACGGCGCTCGCGTTGCAATCAATCGAAGGAAATCTTCGTGACCGCTCTCACAGCGACGGTGACATGTCGACAAGACCTTTATGACAACTCCAGCCTGCGAGCCATGTTCAGCCTGACTTCGCCGTACGGAGCGACGTGGGACCAAAACAACGGCGTCAGCCCCCGCCGGTCCGCGCTCGTGAAACGCTGCGACCAGGCGGGATCGATGAGGGTGTCCTGGATCATCAACGTGTTGACGTACACGAGCGACGTCTGCAAGATCCGCAGACACAGCACGGAGAGCTCTTGTTCGTCACGGCGGTTGGACGCAATGTCGCCGCCTTTGCTGTAGAAGAACACCGAGTTGCCTCGGTTCCAAGACTCGACCACGTTCAATCCGTCGTTCACCGATCGCTGCAGACCCCGATCACGCAGATAGCGGGCGACGAACACCGTCTTCTGTGCCCGACCGGTCTCGATCATTGCCTGATAGGTCGGGTGCTGCGCGTTGGAACGCATGAACCGCCGCAAGATCGCCTCGGTCGTGGCGGTGCCGGTGCGGATCGCGGTCCCGTAGCGGATCATCTGGTCGTACTGCTCAGCAATGTGGCCCCACTGGATCGGCCGGCTCATCGCGTCCGCAATGTTCAGGTACTCGTCGGTGCAGTTGGGGCCGGGCTGATAGAGCTTGACGGTGTTGATCCGCTTGATCCTCGGCAACAGGTCGAAGCCGAGGAGTCGGGTGATGCCGAAGCCGATCTCGGTCTGGCCGTGAGAGTCGACGTAGTTGCCCTCGACGGCCATATCGGTGCCGTGGCGGATCGTACCTTCGATCATCGCCGCGACTTCGGAGGCGGAGCAGGAGATGAGCTGGGAGTGGATGGCCATCGACTTGCGTTCGACGTGCCAGTAGATCAAAACCCCGCGGCCTCCGTAGCGGGCGTGCCACTCGGTGAAGATGTTCTGGTCATACGCACGAAAGTGCGTCGAGTCCGACGCCACCGCCGACGACCCCGCACCCCACACCTCCGGGTCACGAGCAGCGAACGTCGCGTTCGCGATCTCGACCGCCACGGCTTGGGCGACATCGTTGGTGAGATACCGGCGCCGCACATAGGGTTGTCATTAACGAACCGTCACCAGGGGCCAAACCGCTCAGGGCATGTCTGTGAGCGACGTGGTGCCGGGCGTCGGTTGGATTGACGAGCAGCGCACGCGCAGTGCTTTCGGCGTTTCTCTGCAAGGAACTCACGGACGACGATCGTCAGAAGGATGTGCTCGAAGAGGTCGTCGTCGCTCACGTAGATGGGTGTCCAGACCGGGCGGCATCGTTACGTCCTTCGGCGTCCGATGGGGGTCCTCATCCGTACGCACGACAGGAGAGGCTCGACCAACTCCTGACCAGGCACGATGCCGTCTCACATAGCTGGTACGACGACTGTCTCAGTGACCGGGGCGCATCCGTTCCACCGATTTTGGCCCCCAGTGACACGCTCGTTAACGACAACCCGACCTCAGCCGCCGGCTCTGCTGACGAGGTGGATGGCGAAGGTGAGCGCTGACGGATAAACCGATCTCACCGCGTGACGCAGTCATTGAAGATCCGCTCACCGACCGCCTCGATCGATTCATAGAACGGGGCGCTCTCGATGAACTCGATGCTGGTGTCGGGCGCGCCGGAAAGAGTCTTCGTGTCCTCCGGGCTCAGTGTTCCGACAGCGTCCTCGACGCACGATTGGTCGAGTTCCACACCTGTCACGCCGGCAAAATCGAGGAAGAACTGCGTCGCAACAGCGGCATCGCTAGAGAGTTCGGAATCGGAATCAGAATCAGAATCGGAGCCGGCGCACGCAACGGCGGCCAAGGCGATCGCACCGCCACCGAGGAGGATTCGTGTTGCGCTTCGGTTCATTCAGTTCTCCATATTCGGGTCGGCGGTCTGAATCCATGCTTTCACACCTGCTATCCGCTGGCAGCCCGGCACGATCAGAGCGTTCAGGTCGCCAGGCTCCTGGCTGGCGCACAACTGGCAGTGATCTGGGAGCAGCCGCTTGACACCGCTGAAGCGCAGGCGGGCCCGAGACCGTCCGGTCCCGATGACGGGTCGTTCGATAGATCGAATCGAGAAATGGTTGACATAGGAGCAGCAGAGATGGCCGCCAGGCGCCGACATGGGGTGGGTTTCGCAGCGCTGCAGCGTTATTAGATGGCGTTAGACATTTTGTTAGACATCGCGGCTACGGGCGTCGGTTCTTGTTCGCAGCACGTCGTTGTTCGCGGTTCGGAGCCGGCGCCGCACCCGACACCGGAGGCCGAGCGCGCGGTGTTGTGATGGTGGCGATGTGGTTGCGCAGTCCAACGATCTGGGTGCGGTCTTTCTCACGGATCTTGGCGACTTGTTCCGCGGTGAACAGCTCGAGGCGTTCGGCGCGGAGCTGGTCCACGGTGACCTGGAGTTCGTCGAGCTTCGCGACGAGTTTGGCACGGTCGTTGAAGTCGTCGACGTCGAGGCCGGCCCGGTTGCCGAGACGTCGTTTGGCTGCTTCGTGTGCGCGCCGAGTGGCCTCGTCAGGCCACTTGCGCGGTCGCCCTCTACGGGGTGCTGGCGCTGCCGGTGGAGGGAGGTCTGGCATGCCACGACCTTTACCGCGCAATTTCCGCGCACTTTAGTGCAAGTGTGTGACCAGTAGAAGGAGCGATTCACACACCTCAGCGCTCACCCACACGAAACACCAGGCGGCAGCGAGATCGCAGCGCCGGAGTCGCTGACGATCAGCGGGCGCCATGGCCGACGGTGTTGCGTTGATCCCCTGAAACCGCCGTCTCAGCCAGGCGGTTTCGAGGGGCGTTGAGTCAGCTGACTGAGCACGTACCCGGCGGCAGCTGAGCATCCAGTGCTCCACGACCCGATGTCGTCGGGGAGCCAGTTCGGATCGATCCCGGTGCGCACGATGACCGCCAGCACAGCCCACGGAATCAGTGCGTCGAGTGTTCGCCAGCCCATGTCTTGGATTCGATCGAGCCGCCGTAGCGGTTCGATCGGTGCGATGTTCTCTGGTGTCGGGGCCATGGTTTCTTCCCCCGAACGGGTCCAGCGGGTCGGCGATCGACGAGCAGGCGGGGTCTCTGCTCCTTCGTGTTCGGCGGCTCCTCTTCGACAGGACTCGTCGCCCACGTTGCTGCTCGACGCCGTCTCGGCTCCCTCCATTTTCATGCTCTCGATGTCCATGTCATCCACGGTGACCACCTCCAAATCTGACGCAATCGACTCCGACTGAGCGCCGACACAACGACGATCAGCACCACCCATTCGCCATGAACCCGGCTCGCCGACAGCGTCACGACTGCCGGCGTCGGCGTCGATCGAGGCTGCTCGTTCGTCGCTGATTCCACGCCTACGAACCGACAGCCAGAGCGCTCCCGCGAACATTCTCGACGCAAGAAACTCACTCGCTGTCGACAATCCGGCTGGCATCACCAAAGGCTCGTCGACGCTGTTGACCTCGTCCAGCATCAAGCCCGAACCGGCGAAAAGATCTTCCACCCGAGGCACGAAACCACCACCGCCGATTACCAGTCGAGCCCGCCGCGGCATGCCTCACTTCGTTCACCACCGGGCACCCAAACCAACCACAGGTCGAGCCTCGTTCCTCACCCCGACCTCGCTCCGCTCGAAACGCAATTCAAGATCAGACATTTGCTTCGGTCTCCCGAGTACGGCAGACTGGTTGCTGTGCGGCCCGTAGAGCAACGATCTCGACCCCTGCGGGGCGGAGGTGTGTGGTGCTGAGTGTGGGCAAGGTGACGCCTCTGAATTTCGACTACTACCGCGACTCGGTGGCCAAGGGTTTGGAGGACTACTACGCCGGCGAGGGCGAGGCTCCGGGGGTGTGGGTGGGCCACGCCGATCAGTACGGCGTCGTGGCCGGCAACGAGGTCACCGACGCCCAAGCCGCAGCCCTGCTCGGCAACCGTGAAGCCCCTAACGGGGTGCGGTTGGGACGCTCGGGTCTGCACAAAAAGTCGGTGACCGCGCTCGACGCGACGTTCTCGGCACCCAAGTCCGTTTCAGTGCTCTATGCGCTCGGGGATCCCGGCATTCAACTCGCGGTCACCAACGCCCAAGACGAGGCCGTGAGGGTCGCTCTTGCCTACCTCGACACGCACGCTTCGTACACCCGGACCGGCAAGAACAGCGTCAACGTCGTCGACTCCGATGGGCTGTTCGGGATCAGTTACCGGCACCGCACGTCGCGTGACATGGACCCCCAGCTCCACGACCACGTCCTCATCGCGAACGGTGTCCGCACGACCAAGGACGGCCAGTTCCGCACGATCGACGGGCGACAGCTCTACCGGCAGGCCAAAGCTGCCGGCACCGTCTACCAGGCCGCGCTGCGCGCTGAGTTGACCCGCACCACCAACGTCAGGTTCAACCCGGTGTCCAAGGACGGCCAGGCCGACATTGCCGGCGTCCCCCAAGCGCTGCTCGACATGTTCTCCACCCGCGCGGGTGGCATCGAGGACGAACTCGCCACATGGTCAGCTGAGTTCATCGAGCGTGAGGGTCGAACACCCGATCTCGACGAGGTCGGCAAAGCCCACAAGACCATCACGCTCGCGACACGGCCCGCCAAAGGCAACGAGGCCGGGTTCGCCACCGACACGCTGCGCGACCGGTGGGCAGCCCAAGCCATCGACGCCGGGTTCGACATCGAGCAGATCGTCGCGGACATCACCAACAACGACGCGTTGGTGGTGCCCGACACCTTCGACGCGTCGGTCCCGCTCGAGCAGCTCACCACCCAACGCGCTGAATGGTCAGAAGCCCAGCTCGTCGCTGCGGTCGTCCCCCACATCACCGGATCAGATGCCGCTCAGGTGTTGGGGCGTGTCGAGCTGGTCCGAACCCAGATCCTCGCCGCTGACGAGGTCGTCGAACTCGACGCCGGCATTCACACCAACGGTGTGGAGCGTCGTGAGTCCGACGGGCGCCCAGTCACGGTTGCGCCGTCGTCGGTGCGATACACCACCGCCACACAGCTCTCACGCGAACAAGCCGTTGTCGACTGGGCCACCAACCACCACGTCGAATTCGAGTCCGCACCAGTACCCGACGTCAACGGCCTCGACCCGTCACAAACCGCGGCGGTGCGTCACCTGATGCTGCGCCCCGAGCCGGTCACCGCGATCGTGGGACCGGCCGGTGTCGGCAAGACCCGCATGCTCGAACGTGCTGTCACCGGCTGGCGTGACGCCGGCATCAACGTGTACGGGCTGTCGACCCAAGCCACCGCCGCCGAGGGACTCGCTGCAGCGACGAACATGCGAGCAGACACGATCGCGAAGCTCCTCCAGCAGTACGACCGGCCCAGCGGACCCGACACCGAGTGGCGTCTCGACGCCGGCACTGTCGTCGTGGTCGACGAAGCCGCGATGACCTCGACACGAGACCTTCACCGCCTCTCACAACTCGCACAACAACACCAGTGGCGTGTCGTGCTGGTCGGTGACCATCACCAGCTCGACGCCGTCGACGCCGGCGGACTGTTCGCCGAACTCGTCGACGCATCGACGTCGACGACCACGCTCGAACTCGACCAGGTGTGGCGCTTCAGTCACCAGTGGGAACGTGAACTGTCACTCAAACTGCGCAACGGCGACCGCGACGTCGTCGAGCTGTACGACATGGCCCGACGCGTCCACGGCCACCAACACCGCGACAACGCCCTCGACACCGTCGCTAGTCGAGCCGTGAACGGGATCGTCGAGGGGCGTGACGTGTTGGTCATGGCCCACGACAACGCCACCGTCACAGCACTCAACGCCACCATCACCGGCCAGCTCCTCGACCAGCTCCTCGACCAGGAACTCCTCGACCCCGGCCAAGTCATCGACATCGACGGCGCAACGTTCTACGTCGGCCAACGCATCGTGACCCGCGCCAACGACCGCCGACTCCAACACGGCATCGACGGATTCGTCCGCAACGGCGAACGCTGGACCATTCACTCCCCCGCCCCCGACGGAGGACTCATCGTGCGCTCAGACAACGGCGAACTCGTCGCGCTGCCCCTCGACTACTGCAACGGATCCCGCCACCGTGAGCAGCGTGCCGGCGTCAACGCCGTCGAGGTCGGCTACGCCTCGACTGTGCAACGCGCCCAAGGTCTCACAGTTGATGAGGCCCACACCGTGGCCACCCAATCCCTGGGCGCCCGCGGCCTCTACGTCGCGATGACGAGAGGCGCGAACGCCAACCACGTCCACTTCGTCGAACCCGACCCCAACGACACCCACGACCTCGACACCGGCCACGGACCCACCAACACCGACTCTGTCGCATGGTCAGCAGCCAGAGCTTTCGGTGACCTCCTCGCCCGCGGCGACCACACCAACACCGCAGCACTCACCTACCGCCGCCAACTCCGCGCCGAACACGCCACACACGCCACACCCATCAACATCGAACCACTACCCGCCGCGTCACAACCACCGCCACCGCCGAACCCGCAACCGTCGAACCCGCAACCGCCAGCTGTCCCGACGCTGGTCGTGCCCCAACCCGCTGCAGTTTTCGACAGCACCGCCAGCATCGACGAACGCATCGAAGCGCTACGCATCCGCCCCGCCAACATGACCGTCACCGAACACCAAGACGCCGTCATCGACATCGTCTACGACATCATCGACGAGAGCAACGCCCTCGACGCCGCCCGCAACACAACACCCGCCAACACAACACCACCCGCACCCGCACCCACCAGCGACGACTACGACCCCATCCGAGCAATCATCGATTCCTGGAACGTCACCGACACCAACCCCAGCGCCGACCACGACCCCTTCGACGCAATCGTCGATTCCTGGGGGATCGGCCCCGACATCGATCCAGGTCCGGATCTCGACACCGGTTTCGGGATCGGAGACTGACATGGCCAACCGTGTGACCACCTCGCCGTCTCGTTACCGGGCGCTCATTTGGGAGCACCTCGACCAAGACGAACCGCTCCGCTACCGGTGGCTCCACGAACACCCCCACCAACACCACATCATCGAGCACCTCGTCAACGACTGTCTGCACTTCGCCCGCACAGCAAACCTCGACCTCCACGACACCGCCGGCAAACGAGCCCTGCACCAACTCATCGTCGAACCCGACGACATCGACGAGATGGACATCACCATCACCGGTCTCGTGCTCGGTGCCGACACCCTCTGGGAAGACGTCCACCACCAGTGGCCACGCGAGCCACCCACCACCCTCGACGCCCCCTACCTCAACAACGACGAAGACGAAGACGACGAAGACGACGATGATGAGGTGCTCGAGGAGTGGATGGTCGACCTGTTCGTCGACTACCTCGACGACGTCCGCACCAACCCCAACACCAACCAGCAGCGACCCGAATAGCGCCCGATCTAGCCGTTGTTGTCGTTGGCGGCGCGCCACGCTGCGATCTCGACACGATTCAACCGCCGACGGTCCTCCACCTCGCTCGGCGTCATGTCCCGCCCCGTCTCGGCGTCCTGGAAACCAACATCATCGGAGCGCGGCGGCCGAGCGCCACGCAAACGCCGCTGAACGTCCTCCCACTCCCCGTCAGTGAGATACACCTGCTCGACCACCCCGATCACGGTAGACCGAGGACTCCCGGCGACGGGGCCAGAACGGGGTACCCGTCCAGGCTGGGAGTCGCCGAGGGTCGGTCAGCCACCGAAGTCCAGGCAGCCCCACAGAATGGATGACATGCTGATGTCCCCCAGCTGCTTCACCGATGCGTCATCTGCGACGTATGAGGCATTCTCGAGTGTCGCCGAAAAGGCGCTGTACTGACATGGTTCGAAGTCGCTGGGAACGGGATCAAGTGTGAGCGTTCCTTCGACCATCCATGATCCGGACACGACTCGTTCCTCGCCCACTACGAATTGATCGTCGCACACGACGCCGCTGAGAAACTGGCCGCGTTCAAGAACGGCGGTCCATTCGCTGCTGTCCAATTCGATCGGTGCCTGCGCTCCAATTGCTCCGGTCGCAGCGCTCTCTCGAACCTCAACGGACAACGCGACAGAATCGTCTGCAGCTCTCCTCGCCAGCAAGAAACCGCATCCTCCGTTACCCGGGAGCAATCCATCAATGCTCTCGAACGGAACCGAGTCGGTGGGTTCAGCCCGCAACGGGTCGTCGCCTGCAACCGACTCGACAATGGCTGATGCCGCTGGTTCGTCATTCGAACTGGCGTCACAGCCGACCAGTACGAGGCCCACCATGACGAAGCGCGCAAGTCTGGCCGTGATGGCTGAAGCTAGAGAATCTGGATTCATACATCTCCGTTGAATCAGGTGGTGACTGTCTCGTAGCCGCCAAGGTGGCCAGATCATTGCCAGCCATCAGGATCTCAGATCGTGCGGCGCACCAACGTCGACGGATCGGCCTGGTCGTCGAGGATGCTCTCGACGAGGTCGGGGTGGCTCATCAGCTTGGCTTCGTGTTCCGACATGATCACGGCTGGCTCGAACAGCAACGAGCCGTCAGGGTGCTCGGTGACTCGGTACTGACTGTGTCGGCCGATCTTGCCGAGCGAGGCGCGACGCCGACCGTCGAGTTCAACGAGGCTGGAGTTAGACGTTGTCATACCTCGATCATACCCCATTACCCATGGCGGGTCAAACCCACTCTGGGGCAATATGGTACCATGGGTGCATGGTTCAGAATGCTTTCACCGCTGACGCGGACGCTGCGCTCACCGCTTTGGAGAACGACCCGGCACGCGCCCACCTGCTCGACCGGGTGAAAGAAACGCTCCGCTCGATCGGGACCGAAGCCAAGCCTGCCGAGGTGCGCCAGCGCCGCTATCAACAGCTCGACGTGTGGGGTGTCTCGGTGAGGACCGCCGACGACGACTACCTCATCTTGTGGGGCGATTCGACCGGTGAAACGATCATCCACTACATCGGCAACGACCTGTAGAGCATCGGGCGTGCCCGCCTGAATCAGTCATTATGTCAACCCGCCACGGCGCACTGCGCCATCATCACCACCGTGATGGGCTTCGCCGCCAACCGAACCGGAATCGGAATGCGCCGGGTCTTCAGCGCAGGATTCTTTGTTTCTTCCGCCGTCCACATCGCGAACGTCACCGATCGCATCAACGCTGACGCGCAACGTTGTTGACATCGACGCTCTCGAGGCCGAGTTCGTCACCGTTTCTGAGTCGTACAGCAACGCCAAGGGCATCGCGTACGTGTCGTGGCGCGACGTCGGTGTTCCTGCCGACGTACTCAAGCGCTCTGGCATCAGCCGCGCCAGCTGACGACATCGGCTACGGGCCGGTGACCGTGTCGGCCGTAGCCGGTTGGATCAATTCGTCGAGCACCGGTTGGATCTGCTCAAGCATGTCATTGCTCTTGCGTTCGATGAGCCAGTCCATGCCGTTCTGGTAGGCGGCCGGCTCGAGGTACATCGCCGCCACCACCACGAACAGTGCAGCGTTCGCCAACACGGTGCGCATCCGAGCAACGGGTACGACGTCGAGTTGGTCGAGAACCCACAGGCTCGCAATCACGATCGCGGTCACGACTACAACGAAGCTCATTTCGGGCGGGTACGGCGATGTTCTTCGACCGGCACCGTTTTTGGTCCGGGCTTTTTGCCGGGCCCTTTGTACGGGGCCGGGCCGGGCTTGGAGCGGCGGTGCTCATCGACGTGGACAGGCTTCTTCGGCATGAGGTGTCTCCCTGAGGGGTTGAAGGATGTGGCACTGGCCATCATGCGCACAGGGGTGTGTCAGAGTTTCCCGAACTGGACTACGGTCGGCTGCTGTGTGACACCCGGGCTCTATCGTGAGTGCCGTGGCTGGCTCCCGAAAGACGACTCGCACATCGCCGATGGGCGAACCTGAACTGCTCGTCGCGGTGCAGTCGTTCGGCGAGCATCTGGCTGATCGGATCGCGTTGGGCGAAGAACTCAAGGAGCGCCAGATCTCGTCGTCGAACGAGTTGAAAGAGGCCCGCCAGGCGTTCTCCAGTTGGGATGAGTTCAACACGACGTTGCTCACGCGGTCGTTCAGCACCTCGAAGGTGGCCGACGACTACAACCCTTCAGTTGGGGCCTTCTTTATCGGGAGTGCACCCGATCCGCTTCCGGTCCAGATCACAGAATTCCGTGACGATGTCGAGCGCGACCTTCGACGACTTCGCTCAATCAAAGAACAACTCCCGCTTTACGCCCCCATAGACAGCACCAAGAACACGACGACCACCGCCACACCGACGTCACCGGCAGGGTCCGAGGTATTCGTCGTGCATGGCCACCACGAGGCACTCAAAGAACAGGTGGCGCGAGCCGTCAACCGCCTCACTGGTCGAGATCCCATCATCTTGCACGAGCAACCCGATGGCGGCCGGACGATCATCGAGAAATTCGAAGACCTCGCCCACGACGCCGGCTTCGCCGTCGTGTTGTTGACCGGCGATGATCGTGGTGCGGCCGCTGGCTCAGATGAGACCAATGCTCGCGCCCGCCAGAACGTCGTGTTCGAACTCGGCTTCTTCATCGGTCGGCTCGGGCGGTCCCGCGTCGCCGTGCTGTACGAGGCCGACGTCGAACTCCCTTCCGACATGAGCGGCGTGCTCTACACCTTGATCGACGACGCCGGCGCCTGGCGAATGCACCTCGCCCGCGAAATGAAAAACGCCGACATCGACGTCGACCTCAACAAGCTCGTCTGAACCAACTCGGTGTCGGCCCACGACGCCCCCGTTTCTGACATGCGATAAAGGGACGTATCGCATGGAACCTGGCTGGGGGGTTCTGGTGGGGCTGCGGGCTTAGATGAGTCCGGCGGTGCGGGCGGCGAGGGTGGCTTCGGTGCGGTTGTGGACGTCGAGTTTGGCGAGGATGTTCCGGACGTGGGTTCTGACGGTCTCGACACCAATACACAACTCGTCAGCGACCATCCGATTCGTATGACCCTTCGCAATGAGGGCAAGGACCTGGGTTTCGCGAGCTGTCAGGGACCGCACCGCCCGCTGGGCGGAATCGTCGCCGAGCAGTGTGGGGTCGCCGCTGTTGATGTCTTCGAGCAACTCAACGAGTTGGTCTCCGCTCACGGTTTTGGAGATGACGTGCTCGACGCCGTGGCGCATGGCCAGGGTGGTGAAGTCTTCGTTGCGATCCCACGTGTAGAGCACCACACGCCCGACCGTTGCGTCGTCGACGAGTTCACGAACACGATCAATCGAGCCGGGGTCGCTGTCTTGGGTGTCGAACAACGCGATTTCGCATGGCCTGTCAGGGATTCCACCGATCTCGACGTCGACAATGTCAACGCGTTCGGGGTACTCGGCGAGCATTGCTCGCAGGCCTTTGACCACGAGTTCGTAGTCGTTCACGATCGTCACGCCAATGGGCTGTGCGTGGTGGGCGGGGCGCTGTGCGTCCATGCCTGTTGATGCTGGCACACCGAATTTGGTGGCGCTTGTGTCGTATCACCCTTTCGGGTGATTTCTGTGTGTGGCGTTGACAGCACACAACGTGGCCGGTCATGGTTCGTGCAGTTCAATTTCTGTGACGGGGGTCATGAGATGCCGAAAGTAGCCAAGACGAGCGGACTGCTCACAGCGATTCTGGTCGCCACATCGCTGGTCACCGTTGCGCCCGGTCTGGTCCCGGTCGCAAACGCGATTCCGAACGCGGCGTGCACCATTTTGGGAACCTCGGGTGATGACGTGCTGTCTGGTACCTCAGGCGATGACGTGATCTGCGGACGCGGAGGCAACGACACCATCACCGGGCGCGGCGGCAACGACGTCTTGTACGGCGACGGCGGCAACGACACGATCAGCGGTGGCGGCGGGTTGGACCGACTCATTGGCGGCGCGGGCGATGACGTGTTGCGTGGCGGTGCATTGTCGGACGACATTCGTGGCGGTCCGGGCAACGACGAAATTTACGGCAACGCCGGTCCCGACACATTGCGCGGGAGCGCGGGTGACGACGTGGTTCGTGGCGGTGCGGGCAACGATCTGATCTACGGCAACAACGGTGCCGATCTGCTGGTCGGTGGTGACGGTGACGATGTGATCACCGGCAGCGCCGGGACCGACGAAGCGCGTGGCGGAGCCGGTAGCGACGCCTGTATCGCCGAAACCGAATCAGGGTGCGAACTCAACCGCCCCGCGGCCTACATCGATCCCTTCACCGCACAATTCGGCGAAGACTTCGAATACGAAGAACCCGTAGCGGTCGACCTCGATCTGGTCACCGACCTCGCCGTACGGGGGCCGATCGTGGATCCCGGTGAGTGGGTGCCACCAATCATTGCGCCCATCACGAGCGAACTGCTCGACATCTCGCTTGCTGAGGTGATCATCGACGCCACCACCCTCCTCGACGACACCGACCCATTGACCCCGTTGGGATCAAACCTCGTGAGCGCCGGCTGGATCCCCGCCCCCGACCTCCCACTCCCCCTCGACACCAACGACCCACTCGTCGATGACGGTCTCGTCGATGACGGTCTCATCGATGACGGTCTGGTTGATGATGTGGGTGTGTTGCCCGGTGTTGTTGAGGGTGTGATCTCCTTGACGGTGCTCGACGAAACCGAACTCGATGGTTCGGGGTTGTCGAAGGTGGCGTTCACCATCGAAGCCGACCCGCTCGCAATCGCAGCGGCGGGGTTGGGTGGGGTGCTGCGTCTCGCAGTCGATTACGACGCGTTCCGCTTCGCGTATGGCGGTGACTGGGCAGGACGTTTGCAGATCGCGACGTTCGACACCTGTTGGCTGACCGCTGCGAATCGTGTGCCTGGCGCCGATTGCGAACGGCCCCAGGTCGTTGCCGATTCTTACAACGCGTTGCAGGCCGGTGTGATCAGTTTTGATGTGCCGCTGTCGGTGCTCGACACCGAACTCCTCAACGCTGTGCCTGATGCTCAGGCGAACCGTTCGTTCGTACGAGCACTACAAGGTAGTGGCGGTCAGGGTCTCGGGTTTTTGCCGGCGGGTTCGTCGGGCACTGGCGACTTCGGTGCGACTGATCTCGATGACGCAGCTGATTGGGATGTGTCATTGAACGGTGGGTCGTTCTCGTGGTCGAACTCGGTTCCGTTCGTTGCGCCGCCTGCTGGGCCGACTCCGGACCTGTCGGTGAACTATTCCTCGGGGTCTATCGATGGGCTCACCGCTGACGAGAACACCCAGGGCGGTGTGTTGGGTGTGGGCTGGTCGACGGGATCTGAGGCGTTCATCGAACGCGAATACCGCACCTGCAACCTCCCACCACAACGAGTCGAGGACCGCAAACCCGGTGTTGAATACACCGCGAGCGGGAACACCGCTGCGGCGGGCAACCTCTGCTTCTGGAGCCCCGAACCCAACGGCACAGCCGGGCAAGGAGAAGCCCGCTATCGGATGTCGCTGCAAGGACATGCCGGAGTGCTGGTGCGTTGGGCCGAGACGACTCGCAATCGTGACAACCGGAACTGGGAAGTGACCCGCTACCGCCTCGAGGACGACACCGGTCTCGAGGTGCTGCGTTGGCGTTCGCTCGACGACGCGACTGCACGCGGATCGTTCGGTGTCGACAACGACCGCGAGTTCTTCACTGCCACCGACCCCGCCGGCAACGAGTACTGGTTCGGTCACGGCAACGCAGACGGCAACATCGAATCCAACTTGTCGCCCAACGATCAGGCCCCTGTTGATGACGCGACTCAGCCTGATGGCCCGTTGAACTCGTTGCTCACGGTTCCGGTGATCGCGAACGAAGCCAACGAGCCGTGCAACGCTTTGTCGGGTGGCGGCTGGTGTCACCAGGGCTACCGGTGGATGCTCGACCGTGTCGTGGACTCCACCGACCTCGCAATGGTGTACCTCTACGACCTCGACAAGAACACCTACAAGTCCGAGTTGTTCACCACGCCGGACTCGATCGAGTACGTGTCAGCTGCGGTGCTGTCACGGGTGTTCTACGGCTCGACCCGCCAAGACGCCGCCACGCCAGCCAAACACACCGGGATGGCCGAGTTCACCTACATCTTCCGGTGCACCAACGTTGACATCGACCTCACCGACCCCAACGACCCCGACTTCGAAGCGTCGTGCGCTGACCCGGTCGGCTCGGACGACGCTGAGCTGTATCCCGACCTCCCGCTCGACAAGATCTGTATCACTTCAGATGGTTGTGGCAACACCTCACCGTCGTTCATGCAACGCCGGTTCTTGGTCAACATCTCGACGTTCGCTCGTCGCGGACCGTCAGGCGGCGCGACACCGGGCTCGTTTTACCGGTATGCCGGCCTCGACATCTGGCACGGCTACTTCGTCCCACTGCCCGGCGAACACCCCCGCCCATTCGTGAACGCCATGCAACGTGTCGGGTTCAACGGCACCTCACCCGACGACCAGATCGGCGAAACCGACGACCCCAACGGCGGGCTGCGTCTCCCATTGATCGAGTTCAAAGCGTTGGCGACCTTCGACGGCGCCGACATCGACCCCGACAACCCCGACCGCCCCGACATTGCCGAGTACTGCGGACCCGAAGCCGACCTACGCGAAGGCGCCGGCGCCACCGATGACGGCCTGCGTCTCGACGGGTGTGGTGTGCGCGCGAACCGGGTCAACAACTGGCTGACCGGTAGTACCAACGTGGCACCCATGGGCATGTTCCGCATCAACCGGATCTACGACGACAAAGGCCTCGAAACGCGTATCGAATACTCGACTTCTGACGAGGAATGCGAAGACGGCATCCCCACCGGAACCTGGCGCACCAACCACTACCGCTGCTACGCCGGAGTGTTCGAAGGCGAATTCGTTGCGTTCAACAAATATGTCGTGACCGAAGTGCGCAGCATCGACCTCGAAGACTCCTCCACCCCCGACCTCATCACCCGCTACGACTACCTCGAACGCTCCGAAGACCCCAACGGCGGCGCCCTGTGGGCGCGCAGCGAAGAGACGCTGATGAACTCGCACCGCGACTTTCGCGGCTATCACCAAGTCACGGTCACCACCGGCAATCCGGGCAACCCGACCGAGCAGGACAACGTCACCCGCCACCAGTTCATGCGCGGCGCTAACGGCCACCCCAACGCGGTACCCATCGTCACCGCCAACGGTGACGCTGTGGTCGACGTTCGTAACTTTGCGGGGTTCGAGTTCGACACCGTGCAGCTCGAATCGGGCACCACCAACGCGGTGTTCTCTCGCACCTCCACGAAGTACGAGATCAAAACTCATGCCGTGTCGCCACCTGACGACCTCGGACGAGTCAGCCGCGCTGTGCGCACCGAAGCCCAGTTCAGGGAGTACAACGGCGAATACTCAGCCACCACCTACGACTACGACAACCAGTTCCACCACCTCACCGAAACCGTTGAACTCGGTCGCACCAACGCCAGCTACACCAACATCGGCGGCCCGACCACCAGCACCTCGGGCACCGCGCCCGACGACCGATGCATGACCAACGAGTACACGAACCCGAACTTCGTGTTCATCGACGGCCTCATTCACACCACCACCACCTACCCCAACACCACCTGCACCGGCACCGCGATCTCGCGCACCGAAATGGATTACGACGCCTTTGCCCACCAACAGATCGGACTGTTCTCGAACGGCGACACCGGTGACGTCATCGACGGCCAGATAACCGAACAACGCGTCACTGTTGGCGACTCGGCCTCGGTTGCGGGGAACCCCACCGAACTCGTCACCAACATCGCTTACGAATCAGCCGGCTGGAAACGGGTGGTGCGCACCAACGACGCCCGCAACATCCCCACCTTCTACCAGTACCGCAGCTTCGACCAGGCCGGCGAGCCCGGCAACTTCAACACCGAACAAGTCACCGTCACCACCCCCGACGGAAACACCGTCCCCGGCGTGGCAAACATCGTCGGCGGCTACCAAAACGTTGTGAGCATGGACGTCTTCGGGCGCACCATCGAAACCCGCGATCCCGACGGACGCATCACCACCATGTGCTACGACCGCCTCGACCGACTCATTGACGTCTATCTCCCCGACAACACCCAAACCGCTGCGTGTTCGACCAACGACGAACCAGTCAGCGCTGGGGCGTACTTCAACTTCTTTGGAACACCACCGCCATCACAGCACTACCAGTACGCGTTGCGCCTCGAGCCAGCCGTGCTGCCCGCCACCCGCACCGACCCGAACGTGCCAGCCAAGTTCGTGCCCACACCGTCATGGGTGATGACCAGCGAACGGCTGCACTCCAAAGCCAGCGACGTCTACTTCTACGAAACCCGCTTCGTTCCCACCATCACCGCCATCGATGCGTTCGGCCGCACCACCGAAACCGCCACACAATCCCCCACCAACGCCCCCACCCCGAGTGGGAGCAAGCCCGGTTGGATTCTGTCGGTGAGTCGTTACGACGACGTTGGACGACTGCTGCGACAGAGCGACGGCCAATGGACCCCAGACCGTCCCACCTACGACCGCACCCTGACCTCAGCTGACGTCGAACGCGACTACCGCACCATCTACGACCAGGTAGGACGAGCGACCGCCACCGACCTGTTGAACAACAACACGCTCGTGCGCACCCAGGTCACGTCCTACCCGCTCCCCGGCGACATGCGCAACAACGCTGCAACGGGCTACACCGTGCGCACCTTCCCCGCCCAAAACGTCGTCGGCGGCACCGTCGACCCAATCCAGTACGGGCCGACCGACACCACCACTGACACCTACGGCAACACCGTGCGCGTGGACCAACACCTCACCGACGACACCCCAGCTGCTCCCACCATCGAGTTGCACACGAGGCGCTACGAATACAACATGCGCTTCGACAAGACCCGCATCATCGACCCGCTCGGCGCTGACACCTACATGACCTACAACAACCTGTCATGGCCCACCAGCATCGACGACCCCAACGCCGGCTACTCGACCATGGACTACCACCAGACCGGACAAGTCCGCACCACCGTCGATGCTCGCGGCGAAACGATCACCACCGCCATCGACGCAGCGGGGCGTCTCGAGCGCCAAGTCTCCGGCACCGACACCACCGACACCACAGAGCGGCTCGCCGAGATGACCTACGACCCCGCTGGCAGAAGCGGTGCAGTCAACGAAGCAGTCAGCTACCAACCCGCAGGCGTCGAAGCACACCGCCAAACCGCTGGCACCTTCGACTCCATTGGCCGCCCCACGTCATGGTCCATCACCGTTACCGCCGGCGACGGCCCCGCAGCCAGCGACGATCCCCTCGGCGCACAATTCGACTTCGCAACGACCTACACCCGATCCGGCAGCCCGCATCGGGTCACCTACCCAGCAACGGGCCCCTACGCCCAAGAAGAGATTGAGCACTACTACTCCGGACTGGGTGACATGATCACCGTCCGCGAACGCCTCGCGAACGGCAGCTACGGCACCCGCTACGTCGACGCCCACTACGTCGACAAACTCGGCCGCACCAGCGTGCTCAACACCGGCCCCGCAGCCGACACCCAACTCGCCAACTTCTTCGAGTACAGCGACAACACCAGCCCCACGCCAACCATCGACGACGGCCGCCTCGCCACCCACGTCGTGTACAGCCAGCACCAAAACGGTGGACGAGACCCGATCGTCGACATGCGCTACACCTACGACGCACCCGGCAACCCCACCCAAGAACGCGACATCGTCCCCGGAGTCGGCGCCGCAAACGGTCACGAACAACGCTGCCACAACTACGACAGCCGCCAACGCCTCATCAACAGCTACACCATCGAAGCCAACGGCAACGCCACCCCCAACTGTCCAGGATCAAGCACCACACCCACCGGTCCCGCCCCGTACAACCTCGACTACGCCTACGACCAAGCCGACCGGTTCACCCTCAACGCCGACCGCACCCTCAACACCTACAACGGCCAAGTCACAGGACCAGCCTGTGCAACCAGCCCGAACGGCAACAACGAACGACGCGCCGTACACGCCTACTCCGAACTCAGCGCCGGCAACGGACAACTCGAACAAGACTTCGAATACGACTGCACCGGCGCTCTCACCCGCCGCGAAGTCGGATCCGGATTCTCATGGACCCACACCTACGACGAACGCCAACGCCTCACCACCACACAAAAAACCGGTGAAACAGCGTCAAGCAACGTGTACGACCACACCGGACAACGCGTGCTACGAGTCGACCCCAACGGCGACCGCACCATCTACATGGGCACCAGCGAACTCCGCTACAACAACACCACCAACCAAATCACCGCAGCACGCCACTACCCCGGCGGCGGCACACGAGTCTTCGACGACACCGGCACCACCCTCACCTGGACCGCCACCGACCAACAAAACTCCATCATCGCCACCGTCGACGACGACACCGGCCAACACACCGACACCCGCTACGACCCCTACGGCGCCATCCGCCAAGGCCAACCCACCGCAGACAAAGCCTTCCTCAACCAAACACAAGACACCCAACAAGACCTCACCTACCTCAACCACCGCCACTACAACCCAGACCTCGGCATGTTCACCGCCGTTGACCCGCTCGTCACCATGACCGGCGAGCCCTATATGTATGCCAGCGCCAACCCGGTCACGTACTCCGATCCGAGTGGCCTGTGCACATTCATCAGTGGGCGCTGTCACTTCGGCGACGGATCCGTGTATGACCCCGAAACAAAAGAGACCATTGCCGGTGGCGATCGGATCGGGGGTCTGGTGTCTCCTGAGGCGGTCGGTGCGTATGTTCCCGCCCGCTATCAACAAATTCGCGACACGCCGGGCGAGCCGCAGTCCAAGATTCCGTATCTGAGAATCGAGAAGGGCGAGTGGTCCGTCTACTCCGACGGTG
Organism: Endocladia muricata; assembly: GCA_032356245.1. NCBI lineage: Eukaryota > Rhodophyta > Florideophyceae > Gigartinales > Endocladiaceae > Endocladia > Endocladia muricata. The sequence goes on along the minus strand of JAUKWC010057940.1, from coordinate 7,851 downwards.
TCAAGCGGAACTTCCTCGGTGGACTGGACTGGTTGAACCAGCTTCGGGCCTCGAAGAATCGCGTGGAGGAGAGCTGGATCTTCAGTAAGTCCGACAGCAGTGATTCGCTGGGCAACGCTCGCAAGCACGCTCTATTGGCGGCGTGGCTCACATGGACCCAGGGTGAGGATCGGGCTCGCGTCGCCTTGGACGCTCACGAGAACATCGTCGATGGTCAGTTGCTTGCGGGGCACCTGCTAGACCCTGCACGAGCGATGGACCTCGTTAACAACGAGGTCGGAATCCAGATAGGCCTTCAACTTCAAGCTCAACTCGGCGACCCGCCTGTGCAGGTCCCAGGCATCGAGCCGCCTAGCGGAACCCCAAGCTTCGAAATAGCAGAGCTTCGAGTGCTGAGCCAGCGATTCCTGGTCTACCTCGACTGATGGACGCCACCGCATCTCACAGGCTGAAACTGGTTTTCGCCACGTTGACCCTCTGCGTTGGCTCGTTCCTCGTCGGATCGCTCCTGCGACCGATCGGGTCCCAAGACTATTGCGTGGTGACTCCCGAGTCAGTTGGGTCATCCTTCGAATCAGGAACGGTTGTCGAACGGGGTTCGTCGGGCTGCGGCGGCGGTGACTATGCAATTTGTATTGACGGCCGCACCGTCCGGGCTGGGCGGTGCGGCTAACTATTGCGCTGCTGTGTTGACCGGAGGCGACTGAAGCGCCCCGGGTTCGATAGAGGCTCGGGTTATTGAGTCCCGACCGGGTTGGTGGGGACGGGTTGACTGTAGTGGGCGGTCTCGAACGCGGCGGGAGTGGTGAAGCCCGGACCCCGTTCGATCTCGCCGTGGAGGCGTCGGTGGTTGAACCAGTCGACGTAGGTGAGGGTCGCGAACTCGACGTCGTCGAGACCACGCCAGGGACCTTGTTTGTAGATCAACTCCCACTTGTAGAGCCCGTTGAAGCTCTCGACCAGGGCATTGTCGTAACTGTCGCCCTTCGATCCGACCGACGCCACGATGGTGTTGTCAGCGAGCCGTTCGGAGTAGCGAACGGAGAGATATTGGACTCCGCGGTCGCTGTGATGAATCAGCGCGGACAGGTCTGCGCCCTGTCGTTTACGGTTGAAGACGGCCATCTCGAGAGCGTCGATCGCCAGATCCGATTTGAGTGATCGGGAGGCTTGCCAGCCCACGATCATGCGCGAGTACACGTCGACGATGAACGCGACGTAGACCCACCCCGAGTGCGTTTTCACATACGTGAGGTCCGCGACCCAGAGACGGTTCGGTGCCGGCGCAGTGAACTTGCGATCGACCAGATCAGCCGGCCGGTCCAAGGCGTCGTCGCCGACCGTCGTCTTTACCCAGACGCGTCCTCGCCGGCAGCCCTGCAGGCCCATGTCGCGCATCAGGCGCTCGACGGTGCAGCGGGCGACTCGGATCTCGTCTTTGTTCAGCTGGTCCCAGATTTTGTCGGCGCCGTAGACCGCGAGGTTCTCTTCCCACACTCGCAAGATTTGCGGGCGCAGTTCGGCGTCGCGGATCGCGCGGTTCGAGGGCGGTCGTTTCTTGGCGGCGTGATACGTCGACGGGGCGATCCCAACGGTGTTGGCGATCGACTCGATTCCCCACCGCAGCTGGCCGCTGCGGTCGTCTTTATGTTCGTCGATGAAACGGATCACTTCGTGGACCGGCGGTCGAGTTCCGCCCCGAAGAAATGCGCTGCTGCCTTCAAAATGTCGTTGGCTCGTTTCAGCTCCGCGTTCTCACGCTTCAACCGTTTCAACTCGGCGAGATCATCAGTGGTCGGTCCTGGTCTTCGGCCGGTGTCGGTCTCGGCTCGTCGGATCCACAGCCGAACGGTCTCGGCCTTCGGTCCCAGCTTCTCAGCGACCGAGCAGATCGCCTCCCACTGGGATCCGTACTCGTGCTCGTGATCGAGCACCATCCTCACCGCACGCTCGCGCAGTTCGTCGGGGTACTTGCTTGGCATCACTCCATCCTCTCAAGGAACAGAGCCTCCACGAATCCCGGGGCGCTTCAACGATTACCGACATCAGCAGTCTTCGGTGTCTGTGTTTCGGTCGAGGTCACGACTCCCCCGCCGACAGCTTGAGTGCACCGAGGCGACTGTGCGCCTCCGCGATCGGGTTCGGGCGACCGGAGGCGATCGACGCGATCTCCATCGCAGCGTTGCGCAGGTCGGCCGCGGCGGCGTGGGCGGTGTCGGGTCCCGACATGTCGGTACTGTCGTCGGTGTCGAGCCCTTCGACGTCGGCCAGCTGCTCGATGCGGCGGGCGACGTGTCGAATCAGTTCCGGGAGCCGGTCGGCGATGAGCGTGAGATCGCTGACCGTGCGGTACAACTCGGCCACCACCGCCGACTCTGAACCGGGGTCGTCGTAGGCGGCGTGGATCGCTGAGCGCAACGCATCGGCCGCAGTCTCGACGTGACCGGCGAGCGACGAGGGCTGTGAAACATCGTTCTGCACATCCAGAACCGTAGTTTCAGAACACGGACCGATCCGGTGATGCCCGCCTACCAGGGGTTTCATCCACCACTCCCTCACCAAGCACCTCCAGAGCGCTGACTGTGCAGAATGGCCCTTCTGCACAGTCAGCGACGGACTGGGTCGAGCAGATCCAGCGGGAGCAATACGGTGGCCTCTCCGTCGCTTTGCGACGGTTCCGCCAAGACCTCCTCTTGCGCTATAACTGATTCTTCAGGCACGAAGCCGCCGTCGCGGTCCGGGACATACCGGAGGATGCGTAGTTCCGACTGATCCGGGTCGAACTTGTCGAGCCGACGTTCGTACCGGTACCGATTGATCGCATCCCGGCTCACTCGGTTCCGCTCGCTCGCCGGAAGGAACCCATCTGGAATCAACAAAACCTGCGGCCATCCGTCGCGGCCGCACGCATTGAGTTCGCGCCAAAAATCGGGCCACGCCACTAGGCCAGCTGGGCGGACAGCGCCAGTCCCGGCCCACTTCTCGGTGAATTTGTTACTGACTGGGTCAAGTTTCACCGTGAGAGCTGCCGCCGTCTTCTGCTTGGCTGCGATCTGTGCAGCAAGGATTGACGCGACGTCATCCGACGTCAACACCCAAGTCCAAGACCCGAACCACCACTCTGGACCGCTCCGTTGGAACGCGCACTCAGCAGCAATGACGCGGTTCGTCTTCGCCACGGTGATGAAGTCGCCATTCCAATCCGGAATCGGAAAGACATAGAACGGACGAAGCCATCGCCGCCGCGCTTGGTACTTCTGCAGTTGAGCGAGATCGATGACCACACTGTGGTCGCCGTTGGAATCGAGGGTTGTGGTCTTCAGCTCAAGCATTACGGCCTTACCCGCTCTGTTCGGGAGCCACCCGAGGTTGATGTCCTCGCCATCAACGGGCCACCACAGCTGGGCCTTCGAACGGAACCGATAGCTGAGGTAGATGCTCGCCCAGTGTTCTAACGTCTTCTCGGGAATTGAAACGGTCACGAGACCAAAACTAGACGCCGTTCGGCGCTTGACAGAACGCACAGTCTGTCAGGTGAACTCGGCCGGGGAATGGTGATTCCCCGACCGCTGCCACTCTTGTGGTCGGAATCGCCGTGACAACCGAAGCGCCGGATGCATACGGTCGCTGAGCGGGTCGATGGAGCTGACAGCCAGCGGGGGCCTAACGAGGGAATCGGCTATACCCCTCCGGAAGCCTCGGTAGCGACGCCAAGTCGAAATGGACGTCGCCGAATGCGGGAGCGTCGCCCCGTGGTCGACCCGCTCACACTGCACTCGCCGCTCCCGTGCGATAGTTTCCATGGTAACGGTTTCTACGATTCGGTGGCAACCCTCGCCTGAACTGCCCGAGAGGCATGTTATTGCGGAAACCGTTGACCCGATCTAGGGAAACCGTTACCGTGGAAACTATGAGATACATTCTGTGGACTGAGAAGGGCGGCGCCGGCAAGACGACGACAGCCGTGGCAATCGCTGCGGCTGCTGCGCAACGGCGACAGGCGATGGTCGTCGACCTCGACCCCCAGGCCGACATCACCACGTGGTTGCTCGGGGAGCGCCCGACCGAGCGGACCATGGTCGATGTGCTCGCTGGTCGATGTTCTCTGCTCGAGGCGGCGCGAGACGTTCCTGGTGTTGAGAATCTCTCGGTCGTGCCGGGTGCTCGCCGCCTGACAAGCATCGAGGCGGAGCTGTCCAGCAACCCGGTACCGCAGCTCGCTTTGCAGAAGGCTCTCGACGCTCTCGACTCGGGCGTTGACGTCGTGATCGATGCGCCGCCGGCTTACGGCTTGCTGACGGTGAGCGGCCTAATCGCTGCTGATCGACACATTCTGCCGGTGCGCCCGTCAGCGTTGGACACTGACGCTGTCTCGGAGACGCTGCGACTGGTCAACGAGGTTCGCTCATCAATCAATCCAGATCTGGTCTTGTCGGCATTTGTTCTCACGGCGTTCGATGCTCGCGAGACGTTCGCCAAGGCCGTGTACGAAGGGCTGCGTTCGGCGAATCCTGACATTCCGGTCGTGAAGATTCCGGCTGCAGCGCTCGTGAAGATGGCGCCGGCCGTGCAGCAGACTCTTGACGAGTATGCGCCGAGGTCGCCGGCCACTCTTGCGTATCGAGATCTGACTGACCAGCTGATGGGCGCGGTGCTGTCGTGAGCGATCTTGATGACCTGCTCGGCAACGTCGCCCAGATTGCTCAGGGTCGAAGCGCAAGCAAGAACACGAAGTCAAATGCTTCGACGGCGGGGGAGAAGCCGTCGAGCGAGGCGCCGGTGTCGGCATCGGAGGGAACCGAGTCAATTGCTGCTGCGACCATTGCGGGGCGGCCGGTCGGCCGGCCTGTAGGGCGACCGAAAGCTCCGGTGGGGGAGCGCTGGGAGGATCAGAACAAGCGTGCTGCGTTCTATCTTCCGCACGAGATGCTCGATCGAATTGACGTCGTGTCGAACAAGGTCGGCATCACCAAGAGCGACCTTGTCCGCCGGGCGCTCGATGATTGGTTGAGCAACCAATGAAGCGACCTTTCAACGTTTCTACGGAAACTGTTTTTGCGGTCCGGGACGAGGACCGGTACGACACATCGACAATAGGGAGGTACGAGGATGACTGATCATGCTCAGGCGACGTTCGACGCAAGCGAGGCTTTGCGGTATCTGAATCACCGGGCGGTGGGGGACCTGTCGATTCCCGATCTGTATTCGATCGTGGGATCGCTCGATCGGATCCTGCACACGTTGCCGCAGACGCTGTCCACGATTGCCCGACATCTCGAGGATCTCGCCGACAACCCGTACCTCGCACACGACGGCTCCGCTGGCTCAGGTGATGCAGATCGATCGGCCAGCGAACGTGCGACTGCTGCGTCGGTCAATGTCGACCAGGCCCTGGCTGATGTCGGAGCGCTGGCGCGTGCGCATAGTGATTTGGGCACCTTGAAGTTGTCTGGGTGATGCCGGCTCGGGTACCTCGCACGCCGGGGCAGTGGTCGTGGGAGGTCGAGCAGTACGCCTCGGGGCGCACGCTTGCTGACATTGGCGACGAGTTGGGTGTTGCTCTCGAGACGGTGCGCGCACGGTTGCTCGAGGCCGGCGTCACGATGCGGTCGCAGCGAGAGGCGTTCGCGTTGCGTCGCCCGGCGGTGTTGAACAACGAGGCATGGTTGCGTGAGCGGTATTGGTCGGCGTCAGCGGTCGAGATTGCTGACGAGTTGGGTGTGAATGCTCAGATGGTGTTGGCGGCGCTGCGCCGGTTGGGGATCGAGGTGCGTCATCGCAATGCTGCGCCTCCGGGCCGGCCGTCGTTGCTGGGTGACCGTGATGGGTTGGCTGCTGCGGTGGAGGAATCGACTGCAACCGAGGTTGCTGCGGCGTTCGGGGTGTCGAGGGCTGCGGTGCACCAGGCGCTGCACCGTCATGGTGTGGTTTCGCCGCATCGCTATGACGGTCGCACCCCCAAACAGCGTCCCGACGACGAGACGTTGGTGCGGTTGTGGGAACTCCACGAAACAGTGAAAGGCGTTGCCAAGGTGTGTGGCGTGTCGCCCACCACAGCGCGGGTGTGGCTGGCTCGGGCGGGCTGTTTCGTGTCGAGCACCGCAGCGTTGTCGAGAACTGACCTCGAAGACGCGATCGGGTCGGGGGAGTCCCTGGACCATATTGCGGGCCGGTTCGGACTGACGTCGAGCACGGTGGTCGTCGAGTTGCATCGCTACGGCCTGTTCGATCAACACCGCCGTCGCCACATACCCGATCCCCTGTAAAGGGAAAAGGTCGAGCCGTGGTGCCCCTGTGTGGCTCTGTGCGTGTTCGATGGTCCCACGGTGACCTGGTCGCCGTTACGAGCTGCGAGGTAGCTCTGTGCGTTGTCTGGTGGCACCGTGGCGGGCATGTCCTGGCGTCCTCGATCCACCCTTCCCGTGTTTGAGCGGCGACGGAGGAGCCTTCGTCATTTCGTGCTCGGGTGGATTGCTCACAGAGTGTGCGCGCAGTCGACCAGGGTTCACCATCTCGAAGAGATGAGGGTCCATTGCGTCAGCTTGCAATCCATTTGATTGCTCGGTGTTGCCATCAGTTCTCCTGAGATCACGGTCTCGACACTCGACCCGGAGGGCGTGTGCGACGTCGGTATGTGTCGGGGCGCGACGAAGCCGCCTCGATGTCGAGCGGGTGGACGTGTGCCGGCGGGAGCTGACCAGCCAAAGGCGGTAGGGGAAAGGCTCCTCAGTGCGCTGTGGCGCTACTCGCGTTGGCGAACTGGGTGCTGGACACGCCAACGCTCGTTGAGCGCTGCAGCAGCAAAAGAGAGCTGTTCAGGTGGGCGACCATCGAGGCTGTCGAACAACTCAGCTTCAGCAGCGCTGTAGTCGTTGTGGCCATAGAGCAACACCAGCGACGCAACACGACCGTCGATGTCTTTGTGCCAGGCCGGCACGACATCGGCGCGGCACGGGTTCGGGATCTGGTGCTCGTCGAGACGACGCGAACGCTTGGGCTTGACCCCAACAGCTGCCGCGACATAGTCAGGAATCCGGAACTCATACAAGTTGCTCGTCGCTCGGGGTTTGCCGTCAATCTGCACGCCGCGGTGGTCCCACTCGAGCATGCCGAGTTCACGCAACGCTGCAAGCGAGCGTTGCACCGTCGACGCCGACAGATCACAACGCTCACCAATGCTGGTCTGTGAGGGCCACACGTTCTCACCGGTCTGGCTCGAAAACGTCGCCAACGCCGAGCCGACAGCAAGGTCAGTGCGCGTCACGCTGTCGATCGTGAGGAGATGATCGAGGCCGCGCCGCCACTGTTCACGGAACATGCGGTGATGACGGACCTCGGCCTCCACACAGCCCTTACGGCGTTCGTAGTGGCCGGGGGAAGGGGTTCCGCCGTTCCCCCGGCCCGACCCGATCGCAGCCTGGTTGCGGCGGCCGGCAGACGTGCACGGCACGCCCCGATTGTTGAGTGGAACCGCCGTGGTGGTGGGCGCAGCGGGTGGTTTCGTTGGTGTTGTCGGCATGGTGCCGGTGCTCCTTTCGAGCGTTGCTCGACAAGCCCCACACCAACATCGAGGCGCGTTGAAGCAGACCTCATGTCATGTAGTGCTTGCCAGCCACCCACAGGCCCGGTACACTCAGAACAGCTCGCCAAAGCACTCTGAAGTTCCGGTCCCCTGCGGGGGACCTTCTTCATGTCTGGGGGTAGATCAGATCCTCCCCGACACGGTCGAGATGAGGCGGACCCCCGCCAGCTCGTCTCGAAGATCGAATGCGACGGTGATCATCAGGCGCTGGCCTGCAGCTTGCGTTCGATGCCCTCTTCGAGCATGCGACGGATGATCTGAGAACGAGT